>JAHPZR010032529.1:0-7500 GCA_019787425.1 Platygyra sinensis | reverse complement strand
ATCCCGGCTTTGGCCGCGTTAAACCCCCGCTATGTCCCGGGGCTCGGGGGGCCGGGGTTTCAATTGACTGACGCGTAATGTGAGAGTATTTAACACGAAGTTTGAAGGCTGATGTAAATAGTTTTGTCCTATTAAACTTGTGAGTCTACGCAAACTGGCGCCGTCACGTAACATAGTTTGTCCGGGATCGACGACTCTTCAATCAGAATGGCGTGGAATCTGTCACTGAAAGATCTTTCTGTAAGACCCGGTTGTTGATGAAAAAATGTTGATTTTAACAATAGACAGAGGTTGAAAGTCCGATACAGAAACCATTTAAGGTATCTGTTTCAAAGTTACGGTGTCGAACGCACTCTCATAATCTTTGATTGCTACTAGCATATCTTATATCTCTCGGTTACTACGCGTGCTGAGATTGGTCAATTAGCGTGCAGCTTTCTGCTGTACGGCCCGCTAAAATTTAAAGCTGTTTTTGGTGCCAAAATGTCTCGTGATTTATCGCTAAGTGTTCTCTACTTTTATTGCAAAAGAAGTAAAAAAAATTCTCTTTTCAAATAGTGTATGAAAACGTACTAACGACTTTTCAGCGGTTTCAAATTTGCCCGTTTTGCATTGGACTTTGAAGAAATTGAACACCTGTGTAGACTAAGAAAATAAAACGAAATGCTGACTAAGAATGAATGAACAAAATGACTGGAAACGTACGAATCTCTGGATATATCAATAATTAACAATTATTCGCCGAAGTGGAGGTGAAAAGTGGTGGCCCAAAGAGTAACTTTATTTGTGACAATATGCCGACAAAAGCCATTTTGTTTTTCTTCGACTGCTCGGAGGTGAATATTACTTGGCTAATCACCTCCGAGCTAGCCAATAAGCGCGCGAAAAGTACTATTCACTTGTGTGGTATATACTAAATTAAATTAGTATAAATTTACCGTAGTCTATTGTGAATCCGTGAATTTGATTGGCTATATTACCGTCGACTATCTGCTGATAGTCAACAGTTACGCATCAGTACACATCACGCATCACGTTTGAACCTAATGTAACATAATAAAAAAGTTCTTTTCTCCGCGTTACTTGACATTTTTTTGTTTTTATGCAATGAGACTACGGTAAATTTATACCAAAAAAATTAGACTACTCGCGCTCGTTTTCTACGAGCGATAGTCAACTCGGCTGCGCCTCGTTGACTATCTGCTCGTAGAAAACTCGGGCTCGTAGTCTAATTGTTAAATATTATTTCTCAATCAATGGGGTCAAAAAGATCACAAATTTTTGCAGCCTCGTAAGAGATTTGAACTCTCGACCCCTGCAGGTTTACGAGACCAGTACTCCAACCACTGAGCTAACAAGGCTCATACACTAGTGTTCAAAATAGTGAGGACAAAAAAAAAAAGAGAGAAAAAAAGAACAGAAAACAAAGACCACTTGACTAAAAAGATAAACCGAATTGCTGGCTAAGAATGTTAACGAGCGAACGAACTGAGTAAAAATCGTACCAATCTATGGATAAATAGATAAATTATAAAATCATTTGTGTATCAATCAGGGCAATCATGAGAAAAAAATTACAACCCAGGAGAGTTGTACTCTCGACCTCTGGTTTACAAGATCAGTGCTCTAACCACTGAGCTAACGAGGCTAATTCAATAGTGTTCAAAATAGGGAGGACAAACAGACAGGAAAAATAAAACAGAACAGAAAACAAAGACAACTTGACAAAAAAGATAAAAGAAATAGCTGGCTAAGAATAAATAAGCGAACGAACTGAGGAAAAAACGTACCAATCTGAATGAGAAAAAAACAAATGCAGCCCTGTGAGAGATTTGAGCTCTCGACCCCGGGGTTACGAGACCAGTGCTCTAACCACGGAGCTAACGAGGCTCATACACTAGTGTTCAAAATAGTGAGGACAAAGAAACAAAGAAGTAATAAAAAAGAACAGAAATTAGAGACATAAATAAAAATAAATAAATAAATAAATACAATTGTAGATGTAGATGTAATAATATTAATGAACGAACGCACTGAGTGAAAAGGGTACCAATCTATGGATGAAGAAATTAAAATATCATTTCTCCATAAAAAAGAAAAAAACTTTGCAGCCCCGTGAGAGATTTAAACTCTCGAGCCCTGGTTTACAAGACCAGTGCTCTAACCACTGAGCTAACGAGGCTCATACACTATTGTTCAAAATAGTGAGAGCAAAGAAACCGAGAAAAAACAAAAAAGAACAGAAAACATAGACAACTTGACTAAAAAGTTAAAACGAATTCCTTCCTAAGAATGTTAATGAACGAACGCACTGAGTGAAAAGGGTACCACTCTATGGATGAAGTATTAAAATATCATATTTGTGCAAAAAAAGTAAAAGTTTGCAGCCCTTGACAGATTTGATCTCTCGACCCCTGATTTACAAGACCAGTGCTTTAACCACTGAGCTAACGAGGCTAATACACAGCTAAGTGTTCAAAATAGTGAGTACTAACAAACAGAGAATATCAATATCAATATCAATGAACGAACGCACTAAATGAAAAGAGTATCAATCTATGGATGAAGAAATTAAAATATCATTCGTGCACAAAAAGAGAAACTTTGCAGCCCCTCGAGAGCAGCCGGTTTGAAGTCTCGACCCCTGGTTTACGAGACCAGTGCTCTAACCACTGAGCTAACGAGGCTCATACAAATACTGAAAACAAACAAACAGAAGAAAAAAAGATAAAAAAGAACAGAAAACAGAGACAACTTGACTAAAAAGCTTTCTAAGAAGGTTAATAAACGAACGAACTGAGTAAAAAGTGTACCAATCTATAAGTGAATAAATAAATTAAAATAAAATATCATTTGTGCATTAATCGGGACTATCATGCGAAAGAAATGTAGCCCCGTGAGAGATTTGAACTCTCGACCCCTGGTTTACAAGACCAGTGCTCTAACCACTGAGCTAACGAGGCTCATACACTAGTGTTCACAATAGTGAGGACAAAGAAACAGAGAAAACATAAAACGGAACAGAAAACAGAGACAGCTTGACTAAAAAGATAAAAACGAATTCCTTGCTAAGAATATTAATGTACGAACGAACTGAATGAAAAGGGTACCAATCTATAAATGAAGTATTAAAATATCATAACATTTCTGCATAAAAAAGAAAACTTTGCAGCCCCGTGAGAGATTTGAACTCTCGACCCCTGGTTTACGAGACCAGTGCTCTAACCACTGAGCTAACGAGGCTAATACACTAGTGTTCAAAATAGTGAGGAGAAACAAACAGAGAAAAAAATAAAACGGAACAGAAAACACAGACAACTTGACTAAAAGATAAAACGAATTGCTTGCTAAGAATATTAATGAAAGAACGCACTGAGTGAAAAGAAACAGAGAAAAAATAGAGCAGAACAGAAAACAGAGACAAATTGACTAAAAAGATAAAACAAATTCCTTGCTAAGAATATTAATGTACGAATGCACTGAATGAAAAGGGTACCAATCTATAAATGAAGTATTAAAATATCATAACATTTCTGCATAAAAAAGAAAACTTTGCAGCCCCGTGAGAGATTTGAACTCTCGACCCCTGGTTTACGAGACCAGTGCTCTAACCACTGAGCTAACGAGGCTAATACACTAGTGTTCAAAATAGTGAGGAGAAACAAACAGAGAAAAAAATAAAACGGAACAGAAAACACAGACAACTTGACTAAAAGATAAAACGAATTGCTTGCTAAGAATATTAATGAACGAACTAACTGAGTGGAAAGAATACCAATCTATGGGTGAAGAATTAAGGCGCATTTACACGACAACCATTTTGAGCACGGCACTCCAAAATTTTGGCACCCGGGCCAATAGTTTTGGGCACGGTCCGCTTCATTTACACGGCAAAATATGTTCGAGTTTTCTCAATGTCGATTTCTGGAACGGCACTCCTGAAACAAGAACGGCACTCTTAAATTTGTGCGTCCCTGCGCTTATATGACAGCGGTTCACATTTGATTTAAAGCGCGTTTCCGGTGAGCTTTTGCGGATGTTAAAAAAAAAACACAAAACATGACAAATTCTCGAGTGCAAAAGGCAATTGTATGGCTCGTTGCTTTGAAAAAGCGAAAACGTCTGTCAAAATCGAGGGACGAAACATAGTCATCTTGCACCGCTCTTACATGCATTTAAGCGGCGACAAAACGACCTGTTGCAAGCTATATTCTGGGCTGTATAATAATTTATTATGACACCGTAGGGCAAATATATCAAAACTCGCTTAAATCTCGGCATTTCAACTCTCCAAGATGAGATATTGAACCACTTTAATGTCATCTCATAATTTCCATACAAACTCTTATATTTCAGCCACAATTCATACAAACCCTTATGTTACGCTTGGGTGACTTATGGTTCGAAGCGAACTTCGGGAATTTCAAACGAACTTCGGAAATCGTTTGTCAAAAGTTTTCTGAAACGCAAAAAGACAACTTATCCTGATGAGTTTAAAAGTAAAGTACAACATCATTTATAAAAGAATTTTCCATGCTTATAGTTATAGGCTAGAATACAGTGGAAGAATAGAACGAGGAAAATCTGCGATTCAAATTTGTCTCTGCCAACCGACAAACCTCACAATCTTTCAAAACGTGCACGTTGTCGAACTGAATCACTGAAGTAGAATGTGTTACTTTCCTGTAGCGTGCTGTATACGTCTCTCGTTTCCTTTGAGGTTTCAAGTCTTTTAATATATACTAACGCGAACTGGATAGTTTCCTTGGACCACAGGTTCGATTAACATGTCTGTGGCATCGTTGCTCCAGATGCGAATTATGCCACTATTCTTCAGATTCTTCGAGTCCATCTTTCTTCCCGCGAAAACAAGATTTTGGCGCCCCAAAACTCATTTTCGACCCCAGAGCCTTCGCTTTTGTGGTCAGCCAGGAGCGCAAAGACTCTGAGGACGAGAATACCTCTAGTTTCGGCACGCGGACCTCTTTTTAGGCGGGCCGAGACTACCTCCTGAGGTGGTCTCGGCCCGCCTAAATTTTTCGGCACGCGGGCCAAAAAATTTGCTTTTACACGACAAAAATCAAGCGGGCCGTGCCCTATATTACTGGCCCGCGTGCCCAAATTTAGGAGTGCCGTACCCAAAATGAATGTCGTGTAAATGCGCCTTTAAAATATCATTTGTGCTTAAAAAAAGAAAGCTTTGCAGCCCCGTGAGAGATTTGAAGTCTCGACCCCTGGTTTACAAGACCAGTGCTCTAACCACTGAGCTAACGACAACAACAACAACTAATAAAGATAAAAGGAATTGCTGGCTAAGAATATTTAATGAATGGACGAACTGAGCAAAAAGCGTACCAATCTATGGATAAGAAGAAACAATTGCAGCTCCGTGAGAGATTTGAACTCTCGAACCCTGGTTTACGAGACCAGTGCTCTAACCACTGAGCTAACGAGGCTAATACACTGGTGTTCAAAATAGTGAGGAAAAAGGAACAGAGAAAAAATAAAAAATAACAGAAATTAGAGACAACTTGACCAAAAAGATAAAACGAATTCCTTGCTAAGAAAATTAATGTACGAATGCACTGAGTGAAAAGCGTACCAATCTATGGATGAAGTATTAAAATATAATTTCTGCATGCATAAAAAAGAAAACTTTGCAGCCCCGTGAGAGATTTGAACTCTCGACCCCTGGTTTACGAGACCACTGAGCTAACGAGGCGCATACAAGGGGTCTAAATAAACAGTACCAACAAACAAAGAAAGCAAAAAGGGCAGCAAACTGAGACAACTTGACTAAAAACATAAAACAAATTGCTGGCTAAGAATATTAATAAACAAACAAACTCAATAAAAAACGTACCAGTCTCTGGATAAATGTATCAATAAATTAAAATATCATTTGTGCATCAATCGGGACAGTAAGAAAAGAAGTGGAGCCCCGTGAGAGATTCGAACTCTCGACCCCTGGTTTACGAGACCAGTGCTCTAACCACTGAGCTAACGAGGCTTATATACTAGTGTTTAAAATAGTGAGGACAAACAAACAGAGAGGCAAGCAAAAAAGAACATTAAACACAGACAACTTGACTAAAAAGATAAAATGAATTGATTGCTAAGAATATAAATAAACAAATGAGCTAAGTGAAAAGCGTATCAATCTATGAATCATTAAACAAAAAAATAAATTAAAACGTGATATCATATTTGCCTCAATCGGGACAATAACAACAAATTTGCAGTCCCGAGAGAAATTTTATCTCTCGAACCTGGGTTTAGAAGACCAGTGCTCTAATCACTGAGCTAACATCATACACTGGTGTTCAAAATAGTGAGAACAAAGAAACAGAGAAAAAATAAAACGGAACAGTGTCTGCAGCAATATTTGAGAAGTTTCTTTTGTCACGACATTACTACCGGGTACTTTTAATGTCCCTAACTCGGAAATGTTTAGGGTGAATACATTTGTTAACTTCTTGCTCTCTTTCATGGAGGGAGAAAATAAACAGACGGCTGAGGAGATCCGTTCGTTCTCCTCTTTAAAGCTTATAGTTTGAAAATAGCACACGACATTTTTTAACCGAGCCAAGGATGATTCCAAACGATACGCTGTCACAAAAGCGTTCTTTGCACTAAAAAGGAAAACTGATATTACCTGAAATATAACTGCTATCGCCCGTTAAGAGGAGTGTGGTATCGCACGCATGAATGCTGAACTCGAGAACGGATTGTATCATGCTGACAGTGCTAGAGCGCATGCCTCTTACATGTTGTGTTCTACCACAAGGAAAAGCACTTAACGTTCAAGTGTAGTTGTGTATGAAATGTATCGTTTATCTAACATATAGTTAACACTAATGCTAATCAATCTGCGCATGCGCCTCAAGCAAATTGCTCTGTTATCGAAAACAAGGCTCTCAAGATCAATGAGCGGGATTCAAGTAAGCTTGAAAAGAAGTTTGGTAATCTCAAACGAAAGCTTGGAATTCCTAAAGTTTCAAATTGAAATAGCGACGACATCATTTTCAACCATTCCCATCGCGTGCTTACCGAGGCTGAGAAAACTGTTTTGGCACGTGGTTTACGTTTCTGTTTGCCCCCTAAAGACGTTGACAAGTATGATGTTAAATACATGTGAAGAGTGATCATCGCAGTAAATTTTCCAATTTAAGCAATTGGAAAGAAGAAGCCTGAAAAAAATCAGGGCTTCAACGGGATTCGAACCCGTGACCTCCGCGATACCGGTGCGATGCTCTACCAACTGAGCTATGAAGCCACACGTTGGGAGCGAAGTCAATTTATTGAGTTCATATTTTCCCGTGTAGTGAAGTGATGTGAAGTATTGCTCAAATTGGAAAATTTACTGCGATGATCACTCTTCACATGTATCTACAACCGCAGTACAAATATGAATTATTTCATATATACTTCACATCAGTTCACTACACGGGAAAATATGAACTCAGTATGGTACGTTTTACGTAACAATCAAAGGTACCT
>JAHPZR010032528.1:0-13410 GCA_019787425.1 Platygyra sinensis | reverse complement strand
TTGTTACGTAAAACGTACCATACTGAGTTCATATTTTCCCGTGTAGTGAACTGATGTGAAGTATATATGAAATAATTCATATTTGTACTGCGGTTGTAGATACATGTGAAGAGTGATCATCGCAGTAAATTTTCCAATTTGAGCAATACTTCACATCACTTCACTACACGGGAAAATATGAACTCAATAAATTGACTTCGCTCCCAACGTGTGGCTTCATAGCTCAGTTGGTAGAGCATCGCACCGGTATCGCGGAGGTCACGGGTTCGAATCCCGTTGAAGCCCTGATTTTTTTCAGGCTTCTTCTTTCCAATTGCTTAAATTGGAAAATTTACTGCGATGATCACTCTTCACATGTATTTAACATCATACTTGTCAACGTCTTTAGGGGGCAAACAGAAACGTAAACCACGTGCCAAAACAGTTTTCTCAGCCTCGGTAAGCACGCGATGGGAATGGTTGAAAATGATGTCGTCGCTATTTCAATTTGAAACTTTAGGAATTCCAAGCTTTCGTTTGAGATTACCAAACTTCTTTTCAAGCTTACTTGAATCCCGCTCATTGATCTTGAGAGCCTTGTTTTCGATAACAGAGCAATTTGCTTGAGGCGCATGCGCAGATTGATTAGCATTAGTGTTAACTATATGTTAGATAAACGATACATTTCATACACAACTACACTTGAACGTTAAGTGCTTTTCCTTGTGGTAGAACACAACATGTAAGAGGCATGCGCTCTAGCACTGTCAGCATGATACAATCCGTTCTCGAGTTCAGCATTCATGCGTGCGATACCACACTCCTCTTAACGGGCGATAGCAGTTATATTTCAGGTAATATCAGTTTTCCTTTTTAGTGCAAAGAACGCTTTTGTGACAGCGTATCGTTTGGAATCATCCTTGGCTCGGTTAAAAAATGTCGTGTGCTATTTTCAAACTATAAGCTTTAAAGAGGAGAACGAACGGATCTCCTCAGCCGTCTGTTTATTTTCTCCCTCCATGAAAGAGAGCAAGAAGTTAACAAATGTATTCACCCTAAACATTTCCGAGTTAGGGACATTAAAAGTACCCGGTAGTAATGTCGTGACAAAAGAAACTTCTCAAATATTGCTGCAGACACTGTTCCGTTTTATTTTTTCTCTGTTTCTTTGTTCTCACTATTTTGAACACCAGTGTATGATGTTAGCTCAGTGATTAGAGCACTGGTCTTCTAAACCCAGGTTCGAGAGATAAAATTTCTCTCGGGACTGCAAATTTGTTGTTATTGTCCCGATTGAGGCAAATATGATATCACGTTTTAATTTATTTTTTTGTTTAATGATTCATAGATTGATACGCTTTTCACTTAGCTCATTTGTTTATTTATATTCTTAGCAATCAATTCATTTTATCTTTTTAGTCAAGTTGTCTGTGTTTAATGTTCTTTTTTGCTTGCCTCTCTGTTTGTTTGTCCTCACTATTTTAAACACTAGTATATAAGCCTCGTTAGCTCAGTGGTTAGAGCACTGGTCTCGTAAACCAGGGGTCGAGAGTTCGAATCTCTCACGGGGCTCCACTTCTTTTCTTACTGTCCCGATTGATGCACAAATGATATTTTAATTTATTGATACATTTATCCAGAGACTGGTACGTTTTTTATTGAGTTTGTTTGTTTATTAATATTCTTAGCCAGCAATTTGTTTTATGTTTTTAGTCAAGTTGTCTCAGTTTGCTGCCCTTTTTGCTTTCTTTGTTTGTTGGTACTGTTTATTTAGACCCCTTGTATGCGCCTCGTTAGCTCAGTGGTCTCGTAAACCAGGGGTCGAGAGTTCAAATCTCTCACGGGGCTGCAAAGTTTTCTTTTTTATGCATGCAGAAATTATATTTTAATACTTCATCCATAGATTGGTACGCTTTTCACTCAGTGCATTCGTACATTAATTTTCTTAGCAAGGAATTCGTTTTATCTTTTTGGTCAAGTTGTCTCTAATTTCTGTTATTTTTTATTTTTTCTCTGTTCCTTTTTCCTCACTATTTTGAACACCAGTGTATTAGCCTCGTTAGCTCAGTGGTTAGAGCACTGGTCTCGTAAACCAGGGTTCGAGAGTTCAAATCTCTCACGGAGCTGCAATTGTTTCTTCTTATCCATAGATTGGTACGCTTTTTGCTCAGTTCGTCCATTCATTAAATATTCTTAGCCAGCAATTCCTTTTATCTTTATTAGTTGTTGTTGTTGTCGTTAGCTCAGTGGTTAGAGCACTGGTCTTGTAAACCAGGGGTCGAGACTTCAAATCTCTCACGGGGCTGCAAAGCTTTCTTTTTTTAAGCACAAATGATATTTTAAAGGCGCATTTACACGACATTCATTTTGGGTACGGCACTCCTAAATTTGGGCACGCGGGCCAGTAATATAGGGCACGGCCCGCTTGATTTTTGTCGTGTAAAAGCAAATTTTTTGGCCCGCGTGCCGAAAAATTTAGGCGGGCCGAGACCACCTCAGGAGGTAGTCTCGGCCCGCCTAAAAAGAGGTCCGCGTGCCGAAACTAGAGGTATTCTCGTCCTCAGAGTCTTTGCGCTCCTGGCTGACCACAAAAGCGAAGGCTCTGGGGTCGAAAATGAGTTTTGGGGCGCCAAAATCTTGTTTTCGCGGGAAGAAAGATGGACTCGAAGAATCTGAAGAATAGTGGCATAATTCGCATCTGGAGCAACGATGCCACAGACATGTTAATCGAACCTGTGGTCCAAGGAAACTATCCAGTTCGCGTTAGTATATATTAAAAGACTTGAAACCTCAAAGGAAACGAGAGACGTATACAGCACGCTACAGGAAAGTAACACATTCTACTTCAGTGATTCAGTTCGACAACGTGCACGTTTTGAAAGATTGTGAGGTTTGTCGGTTGGCAGAGACAAATTTGAATCGCAGATTTTCCTCGTTCTATTCTTCCACTGTATTCTAGCCTATAACTATAAGCATGGAAAATTCTTTTATAAATGATGTTGTACTTTACTTTTAAACTCATCAGGATAAGTTGTCTTTTTGCGTTTCAGAAAACTTTTGACAAACGATTTCCGAAGTTCGTTTGAAATTCCCGAAGTTCGCTTCGAACCATAAGTCACCCAAGCGTAACATAAGGGTTTGTATGAATTGTGGCTGAAATATAAGAGTTTGTATGGAAATTATGAGATGACATTAAAGTGGTTCAATATCTCATCTTGGAGAGTTGAAATGCCGAGATTTAAGCGAGTTTTGATATATTTGCCCTACGGTGTCATAATAAATTATTATACAGCCCAGAATATAGCTTGCAACAGGTCGTTTTGTCGCCGCTTAAATGCATGTAAGAGCGGTGCAAGATGACTATGTTTCGTCCCTCGATTTTGACAGACGTTTTCGCTTTTTCAAAGCAACGAGCCATACAATTGCCTTTTGCACTCGAGAATTTGTCATGTTTTGTGTTTTTTTTTTAACATCCGCAAAAGCTCACCGGAAACGCGCTTTAAATCAAATGTGAACCGCTGTCATATAAGCGCAGGGACGCACAAATTTAAGAGTGCCGTTCTTGTTTCAGGAGTGCCGTTCCAGAAATCGACATTGAGAAAACTCGAACATATTTTGCCGTGTAAATGAAGCGGACCGTGCCCAAAACTATTGGCCCGGGTGCCAAAATTTTGGAGTGCCGTGCTCAAAATGGTTGTCGTGTAAATGCGCCTTAATTCTTCACCCATAGATTGGTATTCTTTCCACTCAGTTAGTTCGTTCATTAATATTCTTAGCAAGCAATTCGTTTTATCTTTTAGTCAAGTTGTCTGTGTTTTCTGTTCCGTTTTATTTTTTTCTCTGTTTGTTTCTCCTCACTATTTTGAACACTAGTGTATTAGCCTCGTTAGCTCAGTGGTTAGAGCACTGGTCTCGTAAACCAGGGGTCGAGAGTTCAAATCTCTCACGGGGCTGCAAAGTTTTCTTTTTTATGCAGAAATGTTATGATATTTTAATACTTCATTTATAGATTGGTACCCTTTTCATTCAGTGCATTCGTACATTAATATTCTTAGCAAGGAATTTGTTTTATCTTTTTAGTCAATTTGTCTCTGTTTTCTGTTCTGCTCTATTTTTTCTCTGTTTCTTTTCACTCAGTGCGTTCTTTCATTAATATTCTTAGCAAGCAATTCGTTTTATCTTTTAGTCAAGTTGTCTGTGTTTTCTGTTCCGTTTTATTTTTTTCTCTGTTTGTTTCTCCTCACTATTTTGAACACTAGTGTATTAGCCTCGTTAGCTCAGTGGTTAGAGCACTGGTCTCGTAAACCAGGGGTCGAGAGTTCAAATCTCTCACGGGGCTGCAAAGTTTTCTTTTTTATGCAGAAATGTTATGATATTTTAATACTTCATTTATAGATTGGTACCCTTTTCATTCAGTTCGTTCGTACATTAATATTCTTAGCAAGGAATTCGTTTTTATCTTTTTAGTCAAGCTGTCTCTGTTTTCTGTTCCGTTTTATGTTTTCTCTGTTTCTTTGTCCTCACTATTGTGAACACTAGTGTATGAGCCTCGTTAGCTCAGTGGTTAGAGCACTGGTCTTGTAAACCAGGGGTCGAGAGTTCAAATCTCTCACGGGGCTACATTTCTTTCGCATGATAGTCCCGATTAATGCACAAATGATATTTTATTTTAATTTATTTATTCACTTATAGATTGGTACACTTTTTACTCAGTTCGTTCGTTTATTAACCTTCTTAGAAAGCTTTTTAGTCAAGTTGTCTCTGTTTTCTGTTCTTTTTTATCTTTTTTTCTTCTGTTTGTTTGTTTTCAGTATTTGTATGAGCCTCGTTAGCTCAGTGGTTAGAGCACTGGTCTCGTAAACCAGGGGTCGAGACTTCAAACCGGCTGCTCTCGAGGGGCTGCAAAGTTTCTCTTTTTGTGCACGAATGATATTTTAATTTCTTCATCCATAGATTGATACTCTTTTCATTTAGTGCGTTCGTTCATTGATATTGATATTGATATTCTCTGTTTGTTAGTACTCACTATTTTGAACACTTAGCTGTGTATTAGCCTCGTTAGCTCAGTGGTTAAAGCACTGGTCTTGTAAATCAGGGGTCGAGAGATCAAATCTGTCAAGGGCTGCAAACTTTTACTTTTTTTGCACAAATATGATATTTTAATACTTCATCCATAGAGTGGTACCCTTTTCACTCAGTGCGTTCGTTCATTAACATTCTTAGGAAGGAATTCGTTTTAACTTTTTAGTCAAGTTGTCTATGTTTTCTGTTCTTTTTTGTTTTTTCTCGGTTTCTTTGCTCTCACTATTTTGAACAATAGTGTATGAGCCTCGTTAGCTCAGTGGTTAGAGCACTGGTCTTGTAAACCAGGGCTCGAGAGTTTAAATCTCTCACGGGGCTGCAAAGTTTTTTTCTTTTTTATGGAGAAATGATATTTTAATTTCTTCATCCATAGATTGGTACCCTTTTCACTCAGTGCGTTCGTTCATTAATATTATTACATCTACATCTACAATTGTATTTATTTATTTATTTATTTTTATTTATGTCTCTAATTTCTGTTCTTTTTTATTACTTCTTTGTTTCTTTGTCCTCACTATTTTGAACACTAGTGTATGAGCCTCGTTAGCTCCGTGGTTAGAGCACTGGTCTCGTAACCCCGGGGTCGAGAGCTCAAATCTCTCACAGGGCTGCATTTGTTTTTTTCTCATTCAGATTGGTACGTTTTTTCCTCAGTTCGTTCGCTTATTTATTCTTAGCCAGCTATTTCTTTTATCTTTTTTGTCAAGTTGTCTTTGTTTTCTGTTCTGTTTTATTTTTCCTGTCTGTTTGTCCTCCCTATTTTGAACACTATTGAATTAGCCTCGTTAGCTCAGTGGTTAGAGCACTGATCTTGTAAACCAGAGGTCGAGAGTACAACTCTCCTGGGTTGTAATTTTTTTCTCATGATTGCCCTGATTGATACACAAATGATTTTATAATTTATCTATTTATCCATAGATTGGTACGATTTTTACTCAGTTCGTTCGCTCGTTAACATTCTTAGCCAGCAATTCGGTTTATCTTTTTAGTCAAGTGGTCTTTGTTTTCTGTTCTTTTTTTCTCTCTTTTTTTTTTTGTCCTCACTATTTTGAACACTAGTGTATGAGCCTTGTTAGCTCAGTGGTTGGAGTACTGGTCTCGTAAACCTGCAGGGGTCGAGAGTTCAAATCTCTTACGAGGCTGCAAAAATTTGTGATCTTTTTGACCCCATTGATTGAGAAATAATATTTAACAATTAGACTACGAGCCCGAGTTTTCTACGAGCAGATAGTCAACGAGGCGCAGCCGAGTTGACTATCGCTCGTAGAAAACGAGCGCGAGTAGTCTAATTTTTTTGGTATAAATTTACCGTAGTCTCATTGCATAAAAACAAAAAAATGTCAAGTAACGCGGAGAAAAGAACTTTTTTATTATGTTACATTAGGTTCAAACGTGATGCGTGATGTGTACTGATGCGTAACTGTTGACTATCAGCAGATAGTCGACGGTAATATAGCCAATCAAATTCACGGATTCACAATAGACTACGGTAAATTTATACTAATTTAATTTAGTATATACCACACAAGTGAATAGTACTTTTCGCGCGCTTATTGGCTAGCTCGGAGGTGATTAGCCAAGTAATATTCACCTCCGAGCAGTCGAAGAAAAACAAAATGGCTTTTGTCGGCATATTGTCACAAATAAAGTTACTCTTTGGGCCACCACTTTTCACCTCCACTTCGGCGAATAATTGTTAATTATTGATATATCCAGAGATTCGTACGTTTCCAGTCATTTTGTTCATTCATTCTTAGTCAGCATTTCGTTTTATTTTCTTAGTCTACACAGGTGTTCAATTTCTTCAAAGTCCAATGCAAAACGGGCAAATTTGAAACCGCTGAAAAGTCGTTAGTACGTTTTCATACACTATTTGAAAAGAGAATTTTTTTTACTTCTTTTGCAATAAAAGTAGAGAACACTTAGCGATAAATCACGAGACATTTTGGCACCAAAAACAGCTTTAAATTTTAGCGGGCCGTACAGCAGAAAGCTGCACGCTAATTGACCAATCTCAGCACGCGTAGTAACCGAGAGATATAAGATATGCTAGTAGCAATCAAAGATTATGAGAGTGCGTTCGACACCGTAACTTTGAAACAGATACCTTAAATGGTTTCTGTATCGGACTTTCAACCTCTGTCTATTGTTAAAATCAACATTTTTTCATCAACAACCGGGTCTTACAGAAAGATCTTTCAGTGACAGATTCCACGCCATTCTGATTGAAGAGTCGTCGATCCCGGACAAACTATGTTACGTGACGGCGCCAGTTTGCGTAGACTCACAAGTTTAATAGGACAAAACTATTTACATCAGCCTTCAAACTTCGTGTTAAATACTCTCACATTACGCGTCAGTCAATTGAAACCCCGGCCCCCCGAGCCCCGGGACATAGCGGGGGTTTAACGCGGCCAAAGCCGGGATTTAACGCACTGTTAATGGCGTGTAGGCCTCGAGGGGAGCGGTGGATTTAACACAATGTCTGTAACAGCACGTGCGATCACCGGAAGCGGGGACAACAGCCGGGATTTAACACGAAGGACTGAGGGAATGAATGAACAAAATGACTGGAAACGTACGAATCTCTGGATATATCAATAATTAACAATTATTCGCCGAAGTGGAGGTGAAAAGTGGTGGCCCAAAGAGTAACTTTATTTGTGACAATATGCCGACAAAAGCCATTTTGTTTTTCTTCGACTGCTCGGAGGTGAATATTACTTGGCTAATCACCTCCGAGCTAGCCAATAAGCGCGCGAAAAGTACTATTCACTTGTGTGGTATATACTAAATTAAATTAGTATAAATTTACCGTAGTCTATTGTGAATCCGTGAATTTGATTGGCTATATTACCGTCGACTATCTGCTGATAGTCAACAGTTACGCATCAGTACACATCACGCATCACGTTTGAACCTAATGTAACATAATAAAAAAGTTCTTTTCTCCGCGTTACTTGACATTTTTTTGTTTTTATGCAATGAGACTACGGTAAATTTATACCAAAAAAATTAGACTACTCGCGCTCGTTTTCTACGAGCGATAGTCAACTCGGCTGCGCCTCGTTGACTATCTGCTCGTAGAAAACTCGGGCTCGTAGTCTAATTGTTAAATATTATTTCTCAATCAATGGGGTCAAAAAGATCACAAATTTTTGCAGCCTCGTAAGAGATTTGAACTCTCGACCCCTGCAGGTTTACGAGACCAGTACTCCAACCACTGAGCTAACAAGGCTCATACACTAGTGTTCAAAATAGTGAGGACAAAAAAAAAAAAGAGAGAAAAAAAGAACAGAAAACAAAGACCACTTGACTAAAAAGATAAACCGAATTGCTGGCTAAGAATGTTAACGAGCGAACGAACTGAGTAAAAATCGTACCAATCTATGGATAAATAGATAAATTATAAAATCATTTGTGTATCAATCAGGGCAATCATGAGAAAAAAATTACAACCCAGGAGAGTTGTACTCTCGACCTCTGGTTTACAAGATCAGTGCTCTAACCACTGAGCTAACGAGGCTAATTCAATAGTGTTCAAAATAGGGAGGACAAACAGACAGGAAAAATAAAACAGAACAGAAAACAAAGACAACTTGACAAAAAAGATAAAAGAAATAGCTGGCTAAGAATAAATAAACGAACGAACTGAGGAAAAAAACGTGTACCAATCTATAAGTGAATAAATAAATTAAAATAAAATATCATTTGTGCATTAATCGGGACTATCATGCGAAAGAAATGTAGCCCCGTGAGAGATTTGAACTCTCGACCCCTGGTTTACAAGACCAGTGCTCTAACCACTGAGCTAACGAGGCTCATACACTAGTGTTCACAATAGTGAGGACAAAGAAACAGAGAAAACATAAAACGGAACAGAAAACAGAGACAGCTTGACTAAAAAGATAAAAACGAATTCCTTGCTAAGAATATTAATGTACGAACGAACTGAATGAAAAGGGTACCAATCTATAAATGAAGTATTAAAATATCATAACATTTCTGCATAAAAAAGAAAACTTTGCAGCCCCGTGAGAGATTTGAACTCTCGACCCCTGGTTTACGAGACCAGTGCTCTAACCACTGAGCTAACGAGGCTAATACACTAGTGTTCAAAATAGTGAGGAGAAACAAACAGAGAAAAAAATAAAACGGAACAGAAAACACAGACAACTTGACTAAAAGATAAAACGAATTGCTTGCTAAGAATATTAATGAAAGAACGCACTGAGTGAAAAGAAACAGAGAAAAAATAGAGCAGAACAGAAAACAGAGACAAATTGACTAAAAAGATAAAACAAATTCCTTGCTAAGAATATTAATGTACGAATGCACTGAATGAAAAGGGTACCAATCTATAAATGAAGTATTAAAATATCATAACATTTCTGCATAAAAAAGAAAACTTTGCAGCCCCGTGAGAGATTTGAACTCTCGACCCCTGGTTTACGAGACCAGTGCTCTAACCACTGAGCTAACGAGGCTAATACACTAGTGTTCAAAATAGTGAGGAGAAACAAACAGAGAAAAAAATAAAACGGAACAGAAAACACAGACAACTTGACTAAAAGATAAAACGAATTGCTTGCTAAGAATATTAATGAACGAACTAACTGAGTGGAAAGAATACCAATCTATGGGTGAAGAATTAAGGCGCATTTACACGACAACCATTTTGAGCACGGCACTCCAAAATTTTGGCACCCGGGCCAATAGTTTTGGGCACGGTCCGCTTCATTTACACGGCAAAATATGTTCGAGTTTTCTCAATGTCGATTTCTGGAACGGCACTCCTGAAACAAGAACGGCACTCTTAAATTTGTGCGTCCCTGCGCTTATATGACAGCGGTTCACATTTGATTTAAAGCGCGTTTCCGGTGAGCTTTTGCGGATGTTAAAAAAAAAACACAAAACATGACAAATTCTCGAGTGCAAAAGGCAATTGTATGGCTCGTTGCTTTGAAAAAGCGAAAACGTCTGTCAAAATCGAGGGACGAAACATAGTCATCTTGCACCGCTCTTACATGCATTTAAGCGGCGACAAAACGACCTGTTGCAAGCTATATTCTGGGCTGTATAATAATTTATTATGACACCGTAGGGCAAATATATCAAAACTCGCTTAAATCTCGGCATTTCAACTCTCCAAGATGAGATATTGAACCACTTTAATGTCATCTCATAATTTCCATACAAACTCTTATATTTCAGCCACAATTCATACAAACCCTTATGTTACGCTTGGGTGACTTATGGTTCGAAGCGAACTTCGGGAATTTCAAACGAACTTCGGAAATCGTTTGTCAAAAGTTTTCTGAAACGCAAAAAGACAACTTATCCTGATGAGTTTAAAAGTAAAGTACAACATCATTTATAAAAGAATTTTCCATGCTTATAGTTATAGGCTAGAATACAGTGGAAGAATAGAACGAGGAAAATCTGCGATTCAAATTTGTCTCTGCCAACCGACAAACCTCACAATCTTTCAAAACGTGCACGTTGTCGAACTGAATCACTGAAGTAGAATGTGTTACTTTCCTGTAGCGTGCTGTATACGTCTCTCGTTTCCTTTGAGGTTTCAAGTCTTTTAATATATACTAACGCGAACTGGATAGTTTCCTTGGACCACAGGTTCGATTAACATGTCTGTGGCATCGTTGCTCCAGATGCGAATTATGCCACTATTCTTCAGATTCTTCGAGTCCATCTTTCTTCCCGCGAAAACAAGATTTTGGCGCCCCAAAACTCATTTTCGACCCCAGAGCCTTCGCTTTTGTGGTCAGCCAGGAGCGCAAAGACTCTGAGGACGAGAATACCTCTAGTTTCGGCACGCGGACCTCTTTTTAGGCGGGCCGAGACTACCTCCTGAGGTGGTCTCGGCCCGCCTAAATTTTTCGGCACGCGGGCCAAAAAATTTGCTTTTACACGACAAAAATCAAGCGGGCCGTGCCCTATATTACTGGCCCGCGTGCCCAAATTTAGGAGTGCCGTACCCAAAATGAATGTCGTGTAAATGCGCCTTTAAAATATCATTTGTGCTTAAAAAAAGAAAGCTTTGCAGCCCCGTGAGAGATTTGAAGTCTCGACCCCTGGTTTACAAGACCAGTGCTCTAACCACTGAGCTAACGACAACAACAACAACTAATAAAGATAAAAGGAATTGCTGGCTAAGAATATTTAATGAATGGACGAACTGAGCAAAAAGCGTACCAATCTATGGATAAGAAGAAACAATTGCAGCTCCGTGAGAGATTTGAACTCTCGAACCCTGGTTTACGAGACCAGTGCTCTAACCACTGAGCTAACGAGGCTAATACACTGGTGTTCAAAATAGTGAGGAAAAAGGAACAGAGAAAAAATAAAAAATAACAGAAATTAGAGACAACTTGACCAAAAAGATAAAACGAATTCCTTGCTAAGAAAATTAATGTACGAATGCACTGAGTGAAAAGCGTACCAATCTATGGATGAAGTATTAAAATATAATTTCTGCATGCATAAAAAAGAAAACTTTGCAGCCCCGTGAGAGATTTGAACTCTCGACCCCTGGTTTACGAGACCACTGAGCTAACGAGGCGCATACAAGGGGTCTAAATAAACAGTACCAACAAACAAAGAAAGCAAAAAGGGCAGCAAACTGAGACAACTTGACTAAAAACATAAAACAAATTGCTGGCTAAGAATATTAATAAACAAACAAACTCAATAAAAAACGTACCAGTCTCTGGATAAATGTATCAATAAATTAAAATATCATTTGTGCATCAATCGGGACAGTAAGAAAAGAAGTGGAGCCCCGTGAGAGATTCGAACTCTCGACCCCTGGTTTACGAGACCAGTGCTCTAACCACTGAGCTAACGAGGCTTATATACTAGTGTTTAAAATAGTGAGGACAAACAAACAGAGAGGCAAGCAAAAAAGAACATTAAACACAGACAACTTGACTAAAAAGATAAAATGAATTGATTGCTAAGAATATAAATAAACAAATGAGCTAAGTGAAAAGCGTATCAATCTATGAATCATTAAACAAAAAAATAAATTAAAACGTGATATCATATTTGCCTCAATCGGGACAATAACAACAAATTTGCAGTCCCGAGAGAAATTTTATCTCTCGAACCTGGGTTTAGAAGACCAGTGCTCTAATCACTGAGCTAACATCATACACTGGTGTTCAAAATAGTGAGAACAAAGAAACAGAGAAAAAATAAAACGGAACAGTGTCTGCAGCAATATTTGAGAAGTTTCTTTTGTCACGACATTACTACCGGGTACTTTTAATGTCCCTAACTCGGAAATGTTTAGGGTGAATACATTTGTTAACTTCTTGCTCTCTTTCATGGAGGGAGAAAATAAACAGACGGCTGAGGAGATCCGTTCGTTCTCCTCTTTAAAGCTTATAGTTTGAAAATAGCACACGACATTTTTTAACCGAGCCAAGGATGATTCCAAACGATACGCTGTCACAAAAGCGTTCTTTGCACTAAAAAGGAAAACTGATATTACCTGAAATATAACTGCTATCGCCCGTTAAGAGGAGTGTGGTATCGCACGCATGAATGCTGAACTCGAGAACGGATTGTATCATGCTGACAGTGCTAGAGCGCATGCCTCTTACATGTTGTGTTCTACCACAAAGAAAAGCACTTAACGTTCAAGTGTAGTTGTGTATGAAATGTATCGTTTATCTAACATATAGTTAACACTAATGCTAATCAATCTGCGCATGCGCCTCAAGCAAATTGCTCTGTTATCGAAAACAAGGCTCTCAAGATCAATGAGCGGGATTCAAGTAAGCTTGAAAAGAAGTTTGGTAATCTCAAACGAAAGCTTGGAATTCCTAAAGTTTCAAATTGAAATAGCGACGACATCATTTTCAACCATTCCCATCGCGTGCTTACCGAGGCTGAGAAAACTGTTTTGGCACGTGGTTTACGTTTCTGTTTGCCCCCTAAAGACGTTGACAAGTATGATGTTAAATACATGTGAAGAGTGATCATCGCAGTAAATTTTCCAATTTAAGCAATTGGAAAGAAGAAGCCTGAAAAAAATCAGGGCTTCAACGGGATTCGAACCCGTGACCTCCGCGATACCGGTGCGATGCTCTACCAACTGAGCTATGAAGCCACACGTTGGGAGCGAAGTCAATTTATTGAGTTCATATTTTCCCGTGTAGTGAAGTGATGTGAAGTATTGCTCAAATTGGAAAATTTACTGCGATGATCACTCTTCACATGTATCTACAACCGCAGTACAAATATGAATTATTTCATATATACTTCACATCAGTTCACTACACGGGAAAATATGAACTCAGTATGGTACGTTTTACGTAACAATCA
>JAHPZR010032527.1:0-10499 GCA_019787425.1 Platygyra sinensis | reverse complement strand
CACTGAGCTAACGAGGCTCATACAAATACTGAAAACAAACAAACAGAAGAAAAAAAGATAAAAAAGAACAGAAAACAGAGACAACTTGACTAAAAAGCTTTCTAAGAAGGTTAATAAACGAACGAACTGAGTAAAAAGTGTACCAATCTATAAGTGAATAAATAAATTAAAATAAAATATCATTTGTGCATTAATCGGGACTATCATGCGAAAGAAATGTAGCCCCGTGAGAGATTTGAACTCTCGACCCCTGGTTTACAAGACCAGTGCTCTAACCACTGAGCTAACGAGGCTCATACACTAGTGTTCACAATAGTGAGGACAAAGAAACAGAGAAAACATAAAACGGAACAGAAAACAGAGACAGCTTGACTAAAAAGATAAAAACGAATTCCTTGCTAAGAATATTAATGTACGAACGAACTGAATGAAAAGGGTACCAATCTATAAATGAAGTATTAAAATATCATAACATTTCTGCATAAAAAAGAAAACTTTGCAGCCCCGTGAGAGATTTGAACTCTCGACCCCTGGTTTACGAGACCAGTGCTCTAACCACTGAGCTAACGAGGCTAATACACTAGTGTTCAAAATAGTGAGGAGAAACAAACAGAGAAAAAAATAAAACGGAACAGAAAACACAGACAACTTGACTAAAAGATAAAACGAATTGCTTGCTAAGAATATTAATGAAAGAACGCACTGAGTGAAAAGAAACAGAGAAAAAATAGAGCAGAACAGAAAACAGAGACAAATTGACTAAAAAGATAAAACAAATTCCTTGCTAAGAATATTAATGTACGAATGCACTGAATGAAAAGGGTACCAATCTATAAATGAAGTATTAAAATATCATAACATTTCTGCATAAAAAAGAAAACTTTGCAGCCCCGTGAGAGATTTGAACTCTCGACCCCTGGTTTACGAGACCAGTGCTCTAACCACTGAGCTAACGAGGCTAATACACTAGTGTTCAAAATAGTGAGGAGAAACAAACAGAGAAAAAAATAAAACGGAACAGAAAACACAGACAACTTGACTAAAAGATAAAACGAATTGCTTGCTAAGAATATTAATGAACGAACTAACTGAGTGGAAAGAATACCAATCTATGGGTGAAGAATTAAGGCGCATTTACACGACAACCATTTTGAGCACGGCACTCCAAAATTTTGGCACCCGGGCCAATAGTTTTGGGCACGGTCCGCTTCATTTACACGGCAAAATATGTTCGAGTTTTCTCAATGTCGATTTCTGGAACGGCACTCCTGAAACAAGAACGGCACTCTTAAATTTGTGCGTCCCTGCGCTTATATGACAGCGGTTCACATTTGATTTAAAGCGCGTTTCCGGTGAGCTTTTGCGGATGTTAAAAAAAAAACACAAAACATGACAAATTCTCGAGTGCAAAAAGCAATTGTATGGCTCGTTGCTTTGAAAAAGCGAAAACGTCTGTCAAAATCGAGGGACGAAACATAGTCATCTTGCACCGCTCTTACATGCATTTAAGCGGCGACAAAACGACCTGTTGCAAGCTATATTCTGGGCTGTATAATAATTTATTATGACACCGTAGGGCAAATATATCAAAACTCGCTTAAATCTCGGCATTTAAACTCTCCAAGATGAGATATTGAACCACTTTAATGTCATCTCATAATTTCCATACAAACTCTTATATTTCAGCCACAATTCATACAAACCCTTATGTTACGCTTGGGTGACTTATGGTTCGAAGCGAACTTCGGGAATTTCAAACGAACTTCGGAAATCGTTTGTCAAAAGTTTTCTGAAACGCAAAAAGACAACTTATCCTGATGAGTTTAAAAGTAAAGTACAACATCATTTATAAAAGAATGTTCCATGCTTATAGTTATAGGCTAGAATACAGTGGAAGAATAGAACGAGGAAAATCTGCGATTCAAATTTGTCTCTGGCATCGATCGCCAACCGACAAACCTCACAATCTTTCAAAACGTGCACGTTGTCGAACTGAATCACTGAAGTAGAATGTGTTACTTTCCTGTAGCGTGCTGTATACGTCTCTCGTTTCCTTTGAGGTTTCAAGTCTTTTAATATATACTAACGCGAACTGGATAGTTTCCTTGGACCACAGGTTCGATTAACATGTCTGTGGCATCGTTGCTCCAGATGCGAATTATGCCACTATTCTTCAGATTCTTCGAGTCCATCTTTCTTCCCGCGAAAACAACAAGATTTTGGCGCCCCAAAACTCATTTTCGACCCCAGAGCCTTCGCTTTTGTGGTCAGCCAGGAGCGCAAAGACTCTGAGGACGAGAATACCTCTAGTTTCGGCACGCGGACCTCTTTTTAGGCGGGCCGAGACTACCTCCTGAGGTGGTCTCGGCCCGCCTAAATTTTTCGGCACGCGGGCCAAAAAATTTGCTTTTACACGACAAAAATCAAGCGGGCCGTGCCCTATATTACTGGCCCGCGTGCCCAAATTTAGGAGTGCCGTACCCAAAATGAATGTCGTGTAAATGCGCCTTTAAAATATCATTTGTGCTTAAAAAAGAAAGCTTTGCAGCCCCGTGAGAGATTTGAAGTCTCGACCCCTGGTTTACAAGACCAGTGCTCTAACCACTGAGCTAACGACAACAACAACAACTAATAAAGATAAAAGGAATTGCTGGCTAAGAATATTTAATGAATGGACGAACTGAGCAAAAAGCGTACCAATCTATGGATAAGAAGAAACAATTGCAGCTCCGTGAGAGATTTGAACTCTCGAACCCTGGTTTACGAGACCAGTGCTCTAACCACTGAGCTAACGAGGCTAATACACTGGTGTTCAAAATAGTGAGGAAAAAGGAACAGAGAAAAAATAAAAAATAACAGAAATTAGAGACAACTTGACCAAAAAGATAAAACGAATTCCTTGCTAAGAAAATTAATGTACGAATGCACTGAGTGAAAAGCGTACCAATCTATGGATGAAGTATTAAAATATAATTTCTGCATGCATAAAAAAGAAAACTTTGCAGCCCCGTGAGAGATTTGAACTCTCGACCCCTGGTTTACGAGACCACTGAGCTAACGAGGCGCATACAAGGGGTCTAAATAAACAGTACCAACAAACAAAGAAAGCAAAAAGGGCAGCAAACTGAGACAACTTGACTAAAAACATAAAACAAATTGCTGGCTAAGAATATTAATAAACAAACAAACTCAATAAAAAACGTACCAGTCTCTGGATAAATGTATCAATAAATTAAAATATCATTTGTGCATCAATCGGGACAGTAAGAAAAGAAGTGGAGCCCCGTGAGAGATTCGAACTCTCGACCCCTGGTTTACGAGACCAGTGCTCTAACCACTGAGCTAACGAGGCTTATATACTAGTGTTTAAAATAGTGAGGACAAACAAACAGAGAGGCAAGCAAAAAAGAACATTAAACACAGACAACTTGACTAAAAAGATAAAATGAATTGATTGCTAAGAATATAAATAAACAAATGAGCTAAGTGAAAAGCGTATCAATCTATGAATCATTAAACAAAAAAATAAATTAAAACGTGATATCATATTTGCCTCAATCGGGACAATAACAACAAATTTGCAGTCCCGAGAGAAATTTTATCTCTCGAACCTGGGTTTAGAAGACCAGTGCTCTAATCACTGAGCTAACATCATACACTGGTGTTCAAAATAGTGAGAACAAAGAAACAGAGAAAAAATAAAACGGAACAGTGTCTGCAGCAATATTTGAGAAGTTTCTTTTGTCACGACATTACTACCGGGTACTTTTAATGTCCCTAACTCGGAAATGTTTAGGGTGAATACATTTGTTAACTTCTTGCTCTCTTTCATGGAGGGAGAAAATAAACAGACGGCTGAGGAGATCCGTTCGTTCTCCTCTTTAAAGCTTATAGTTTGAAAATAGCACACGACATTTTTTAACCGAGCCAAGGATGATTCCAAACGATACGCTGTCACAAAAGCGTTCTTTGCACTAAAAAGGAAAACTGATATTACCTGAAATATAACTGCTATCGCCCGTTAAGAGGAGTGTGGTATCGCACGCATGAATGCTGAACTCGAGAACGGATTGTATCATGCTGACAGTGCTAGAGCGCATGCCTCTTACATGTTGTGTTCTACCACAAAGAAAAGCACTTAACGTTCAAGTGTAGTTGTGTATGAAATGTATCGTTTATCTAACATATAGTTAACACTAATGCTAATCAATCTGCGCATGCGCCTCAAGCAAATTGCTCTGTTATCGAAAACAAGGCTCTCAAGATCAATGAGCGGGATTCAAGTAAGCTTGAAAAGAAGTTTGGTAATCTCAAACGAAAGCTTGGAATTCCTAAAGTTTCAAATTGAAATAGCGACGACATCATTTTCAACCATTCCCATCGCGTGCTTACCGAGGCTGAGAAAACTGTTTTGGCACATGGTTTACGTTTCTGTTTGCCCCCTAAAGACGTTGACAAGTATGATGTTAAATACATGTGAAGAGTGATCATCGCAGTAAATTTTCCAATTTAAGCAATTGGAAAGAAGAAGCCTGAAAAAAATCAGGGCTTCAACGGGATTCGAACCCGTGACCTCCGCGATACCGGTGCGATGCTCTACCAACTGAGCTATGAAGCCACACGTTGGGAGCCGGAAGTCAATTTATTGAGTTCATATTTTCCCGTGTAGTGAAGTGATGTGAAGTATTGCTCAAATTGGAAAATTTACTGCGATGATCACTCTTCACATGTATCTACAACCGCAGTACAAATATGAATTATTTCATATATACTTCACATCAGTTCACTACACGGGAAAATATGAACTCAGTATGGTACGTTTTACGTAACAATCAAAGGTACCTACCCCACCCGCTCAAAACAAGGCTAATTAATTAATTGAAATTAATTAATTAAACAAACATTAAAGTTTACACCTTATTGCCTTAGTGACTTGTTGCCATATTGACATATTGCCATAGTGCTTTAGCGGCGTCAACCCCCAAACCATCCCAATAGTGCACTCTGCACTAAAAAGCTTGCAGAGAATGTTAATGAACGAACGAACCAAGTAGCCTGCATGACAGGCCGTAGAAAGGGAGTGAGGAAAGTCAAAATGAGCGCGGGATCGGAGGGAGAAGGAACGGCCTGCAAGGACGCTATTGTTTTCTTTGTTTTTTACGTCCACCAGACGAACGTAAAAATCCTGATTGGTCAGATTTAATGAATTACCTAACTTCATCCTTCTGATTGGTCAGCGACCTGTCATTCGAAACCATTAAGGTCTTCTTACATTTATACATGTATTCAACCAGGCGGACAAATCTAGAGATCGTTTCGAACTAATTCATTATAGGTTAGCCGATGTTAGTAATAACGCCTCTTTTCAGAATTGTTAGCGACCTGATTATTGAAGTTGAGGCCATGAAATTTACTGCCTGATATTTAGCTCAGAAGCTAGTTTGTTTGGAAGACATCGAAGGGGGCAAATTTGACGTTGTCTGTGCATCGGCGGAAAGTGTCACAGATAAGCGATTTCTACAATCATTGAAGAAGAACACTACTGAGTAGCAGTTTAGTGGCTTGTGAGTCGCATACAGTTGAAACATAAACAGGCACTGCAGGCCGACTGTGAATCGATGTAAGAAGCAATCACTGTTATCCCAAAGCTCTTCAGAGATTCGCTTAAGACAACTCCGAATATTTCTTTTCTCTCCGACGGTTTGAAGATATTTCCACGAGCTTTAGCCACACATTTGCCATATGTTACTTTTAGATTTATCTGGCAAACTCTACAAACGTTGTTACAATTGCTTTCTTTCTGGCCCGGCGTCTTCTCGCTTTTCCCAACGTCCGAAGCGTGCAAAACAACAAAAACTAGAAATACGAGAACCCATTGGCGCCTTCAGATTTTGTCACGAAAGAAGTGGTGTGATTCTGATTGGATATTTTGACAGCCAGACATTCCACAGTTGAGTGGGTTTTGCACAGTTAATTAGAGGACGGAATGAAGAAAACAATAGCGTCCTTGCAGGCGTCCCCTACCGCGATCCTCACGCGTCTGTTCTCGCGCTTCATGCGCTCGTCTTTCCCCTTTTCCTCCCCTTCAGACGCCTGCCACGCAGGCTACGAACCAAGTAAAAAGCATAGCAATCTATGGATGAATAAATAAATTAAAATATCATTTGTGCATCAATCGGGACTATCATGCGAAAAAAAATATAGCCCCGTGAGAGATTTGAACTCTCGACCCCTGGTTTACAAGACCAGTGCTCTAACCACTGAGCTAACGAGGCTCATACACTAATGTTCAAAATAGTGAGTACAAAGAAACAGACAAACAAATGAAAAAGAACAGAAAGCACAGGAAACTTGACTAAAAGGTTTGCAGAGAATGTTAATGAACGAAGGAACTAACTAAAAAGCATAGCAATCTATGGATGAATAAATAAATTAAAACATCATTTCTGCTAAAGGTTGCTAAGAATGTTAATAAACGAACAAACTGAGTAAAAAGCCTTCCAATCCATAGTTGAGTAAATAAATTAAAACATCATTTGCGCATCAATCGGGACTATCATAAGAAAAAAATTGCAGCCCCGTGAGGGATTTGAACTCTCGACCCCTGGTTTACAAGACCAGTGCTCTAACCACTGAGCTAACGAGGCCGATACACTAGTGATCAGAATACAGTCAGATCAGAACACAAAACAGAGACAACTTGACTAAAAAGATAAAATGAATTGCTGGTTAAGAATGTTAATAAACCAACAAACTGAGCAAAAAGTGTACCAATCTATGGATAATAAAAAACAATTGCAGTCCCGTAAGGTGGAACTCTCGACCCCTGGTTTACAAGACCAGTGCTCTAACCACTGAGCTGACGAGGTTCATACATCAGCGTTCAAAATAGTGAGAACAAAGAAATAGAGAAGCAAACATACAAAGAGAAAACAGAGACAACTTGCCAAAGAAACCGAATTATTGGCTAAGAATATTAATGAAGAAACGGCGAAACGAACTGAGTGAAAAGCGTACCAATCTTTGGATGAATAAATAAATTAAAATATCATTTCGTGCATCAATCGGAACAATAAAAGGAATTGCAGCCCCGTGAGAGATTTGAACTCTCGACCCCTGGTTTACAAGACCAGTGCTCTAACCCCTGAGCTAACGAGGCTCATACACTAGTGTTCAAAATAGTGAGAGCAAAGAAACCGAGAAAAAACAAAAACGAACAGAAATTAGAGACAACTAGAGTCAAAATGATAAAAGGAGTTGCTTGCTAACAATATTAATGAACGAACGCACTGAATGAAAAGAGTACGAATCTACGAATGAAGAAATTAAAATATCATTCGTGCATAAAAAAGAAACCTTTGCAGTCCCTTGGGAGATCTGAACTCTCGAGCCCTGGTTTACAAGACCAGTGCTCTAACCACTGAGCTAACGAGGCTGATTCACTAGTGCTCAAAATAGTGAGTACAAAGAAACAGACAAACAAATGAAAAAAGACAGAACACACGAAACTTGACTAAAAAGTTTGCAGAGAATGTTAATGGACGAAGGAAGTAAGTAAAAAGCACACCAATCTGTGGATGAACATATAAATTAAAACATCATTTGTGCATTAATCGGGACTATCATGCGAAAAAAAATGTAGCCCCTTGAGAGATTTGAACTCTCGACCCCTGGTTTACAAGACCAGTGTTCTAACCACTGAGCTAACGAGGTTCATACACTAGTGTTCAAAACAGTGAGGACAAACAAACAGAGAAACAAATAAAAAAGAACAGAAAACACAGACATTTTGACTAAAAGGATAACGCGAATTGCTTGCTAATAATATCAATGAACGAACGCACTGAGTGAAAAGAGTACCAATCTATATATGAAGACTTAAAATATCATTCGTGCATAAAAAAGAAACCTTTGCAGCCCCGTGAGAGATTTGAACGCCCGACGCCTGGTTTACAAGATGAGTGCTCTAATCACTGAGCTAACGAGGCTCAGATACTATTGTTCAAAATAGTGAAAACAAAGAAACAAGAAAAAATACAATAAAAAAGAACAGAAAGCACAGGAAACTTGACTAAAAAGCTTGCAGAGAATGTTAATGAACCAACGAACCAAGTAAAAAGCATAGCAATCTATGGATGAATAAATAAATTAAAATATCATTTGTGCATCAATCGGAACTATCATGAGAAAAAAAAAAGTGTAGCCCCGTGAGAGATTTGAACTCTCGACCCCTGGTTTACGAGACCAGTGCTCTAACCACTGAGCTAACGAGGCTGATACACTAGTGTTCAACATTGTGAGGACAAACAAACAAAGAAGCAAACAATAAAAACAGTAAACAGAGACAACTTGACTAAAAAGATAAAACGAATTGCTGGCTAAGAATATAAATAAACGAACGAATTGAGTAGAAAGCGTAGAAATCTATGGATGAATAAATAAATAAAAACAGTAAATAAATAAATAAATAAATAAATAAATAAATAAATAAAAATATATTTGTGCATTAATCAGGACAATAAAGCAAAAAAAAAAAAAAAACGTTTGCAGCCCTGTGAGAGATTTGAACTCTCGACCCCTGGTTTACAAGACCAGTGCTCTAACCACTGAGCTAACGAGGCTGACAGACTTGCCGAAGTTGTTAACTTTCGATCCTTCGAATGTGTTTTCACACGTCTGTAAGACTGGCATATTTCAGCGAGAACATAGTATAAACGAAATAAATGATAGTTCCCCAGGAAAAAAACAAAATTTTCTAGGTCTCATCCCAGAGGGGAAAGGTTTTAAGAGTGGAAAGGTGTTATTGTTTTTTGAGCCATGTTATATATACGTTTGATTAGGTGGAATCTCTTATTTCTTTTTGGTATAAATAAATGTTGTTGTTGTTGTTGTTGTTGTTGTTGTTGACAGTCTTTTCACAGCTTATAATAAGTGGGATCTGCAACATAGTAATCTCTATCATTTTCTTGTACAATGCTTTAAGACCCTTAATTTTAAACGGGCGCATGGTTTTAAACATGTCTTAACTTTTTAAATTAAGGGTCAGACACGTGCCCTAGCAGTTATTCAAGATATCGCGGACAAGGTAATGGTACAGTAGTATTATTATTTCTTACATGCACGACTTAAAATAAAGTTACCTTACCTTGTCTTACTTTAACTTTTTTGTAAATCATGTGGGATAAAAAAGAACAAAGGATACTGTAGCAGCTTCATGAGATATTTGAACTCTCGATCCTGGTTTACAAGACCAGTGCTCTAATCCCTGAGTTAACGAGGCTGAGATAATACTGTTTTACGTTTTTTTTTTAATTTTTTTATCGCGTTGCAACGCATCTTTAGGCCAATCTACACGGTACGACTTTGTCGCAGACGACAAGCTTACGACATGAATTGTTTCTTGTTAATCAAACCTACAACTCGCTTAAATGGTCCTAAGTCATGTCGTAGGCCTGTCGTAAGCTTGTCGTATGCGAGAAAGTCGTACCGTGTAAGTCGGTCCTTAGGTGGCTTTTCAGTATTTTTTCTTAAAGCAGGATTTTTGATACTGGTATTACTGGAGTGAGCAGGATTTGCCAAGTTAAACGGGACTCGAGTTGAGCGTAGGTGAAGTTAAAGGAGAGAATTTTTGTAAAGTAAAAAGATAACATAGGTTCTATTCAGAGTAATAAAATCAGTAGAAGCTTCGCTGAAAGAGGAGAATAAAAATATAGAAGGTACGCAGTTGGTCATCTGACTTTTTCAATCAAGAGAAGAAAGTTACCACTGATTTAATAGCCCTTTTCACGGTTAATTTTTCTCATTTCCTTAACAATGTAATCCAACGTGGATGCGAGGCAATTTTGGGCTAAAACTACAAAATAGCCCGAAATTGCCTCGTATACATGCTAGATTTATTGTAATGCAAATGAGCAAAGTTAACCGTGAAAAGGGCTATTATCTGAATTATTTCCATGCGAGAAATCAGTCGAGCAGTGTGTGAAAATTGAAGACTGGGAAACATGGACTCACAAAGAGAAAATGGACGAAAGAACAAAAAAAGGGATTTATCAGGAGAAAAATCCAAACATAATTTTTCGTAACACTCACCGCATTAAGTCTTTATTCCCCTACAAGGACAGGCTTAACCGCTCTCTCAAGTCTAAGGTTGTTTACAAGGCTAGCTGCTGGGACTGTGATGACTTTTACATAGGTAAAACGAAGCGTCGTTTACACGACAGAAAAACTGAACATTTTAAAGCACTCACGAAGAGTTGTCAAACATCAGCCATAGCGGATCACATTACCTCAACAGGACACAATATCAAGTGGGACCATTTTGAAATTTTAGCAACCGGGCGTTCTGATATTGATTGTAGAATTAAAGAATCATTATTGATTAAGGATTTAAAACCTTCTTTAAACGAAAATGTGGGCAGCGAGAAACTTTTACTTTACTAGCCTTTTATATATTGTCCAGCAGACTTTAATTGGTCTGTATATTATCAGCTTTTTTTTTT
>JAHPZR010032525.1:0-16000 GCA_019787425.1 Platygyra sinensis | reverse complement strand
TCTTGGCCTTTTGAATAATAGCAGTATACCGCCTCTACTCCGACATGTTGACATGTCGCGATGTCCATCGTACACAAACAAACGAACGTAAAACGAGCGCATGAGTTTATGGGAGTTATAGATTTGGAGGCCTGGGGCCCGTTTGTCGAAAGACCCGGTAACTTAACGGGCTCAAAATCATATTTTGAAATCAAAGTCGCGAGAAAATTAAGGAGTGTCAGTGACCTCTCATGAAGTCCGTTTTGTTTCTTTAGCTGATAACTTTACTGCACCATTTGCAGACCTGCCAACTCACACGGTTCTGCCGTGAGTCTCGCCGTTTTTTGTCATTTCTCACGGTCTCACGCCAAGATTCCAAATCTCATGGCTTTTTTTTTTCGAAAAATTCTTTCTGAAATGAAATAAACTAAGTTGTTGAATAAAAATGGAATATTTACGAGGAATGCTAGTACCATTAAGTGATTAACTTATCAAGAAAAACGCTGTATTTGCTACTTTTTTTTTACCGAGTCGTGATTTTTGCTTTTGTTCTATAACTTACCATTATTTTCCGCGTCTGTCCGCCATTTCGAAAGGGGAGGAGGCCCTGGGAATCAGGTTGGTGTCTAGTTCCCTCGATGGAAAAGGGGTTTAATCGAGAAAAAAAAAACAGAATCTCACTATTTTTTGTAGAATTTCCAGATCTTTCTTCATGGGTCTCCAGATTTTCTTTACCAGGAGTTGGCAGGTCTGCATTTGCAAAACTTTTGAAACTCCCGTTCTTACCACCGTTTTCGTTGATACGCGACTTTGGAAAACAAAACGGCACCCGCGGAAACGTTTCCAAAATTTCCATCAATCTTGCTTGTTATCGACGGATCGGATCGAAATCCACCAATCACATCCCGCTAGCATGACGTAAAGGAGGTGTGAAGGTCACACTAGTGGCTGTGATTGGTGGTTTCGAGAAACATAGTCCAGTTCTGGTCCCCCTCTCCTGTCACGCAACGCCGGGGAGAGAGGGTCCAGGATCATTTGTCTGCGCATGCTCGTCGGTTAGTCAGTTTTCTAGCTAACGGCTACTGCGCATATGTACACCTAGTCCAGTTCTGGCCGAGTTCTGGCCGTTCTGGCCCCTCTCTCTGTCTCTGTCAGCAAAAGAAAATAATATTCCCCGAATTCGATCGGGTTTGTTCCGTGTTTGGTTCGTTGCACTGAGCGATTTCCTCTAGCAGTTCAGATTATTCCGAGAAGAAACAAATGCTGCGAGCGTTGCGTGAATTCTTGAAGTTCAGATCAGAGCATTCAGAGGAGCTGAGGAGTTGCGCTCAATTAAAAAACACTGGATACGAGAGCCGAGAGAAGGCTAAAGCTTGGGTAATTACGAGGACTAACTGCCAATTTGTGGTATTTGTTGTTGATCACATTTTTCTCAATCTTTTGTAACGCTGTAACTAAAACCTAAATGTTTTTAGAATTTTACCGGGAATTTTACCGACTGATAGAGTTCCATTTGCTTCTTAGGTTAGTAGAAGAAGAATATATACGAACTTTTAGAATGTTCTACAGTTGTAGTTGTTGTGCCTTTGCTATCAGTAATGAAGGATCAGGTTAAGGGCTATCGAACGTAGGCTTCTGCAGAGCTTGTGTTTTCCATCGGTGTTGGATACGAACGGGCATATTTAATGAGCTATCTATTGTTTATTCGCCATCCTCTCGAAACTCGCAAAATTCACATCCACACAGTTTTATTTCCAGAACCAAAAGTTAGGCAAAGAAAATTGAAATGCGCCAAAATATTGTCGAAAACTCCCAGGGAAAACTACTTCTTGAGCGAAGTGTATGTAAACACTTCATTTGCATCGGGCATATTTAATGAGCTTTCTCACCTTCTCCTTTCTATGCCCGAAACTTGCCTTAATTCGTTTCAAACTCCTATTCCTTTTCTGTCTCGAAGAAATAAAACTAACGAAAGCGTAGACATGCCACAGAAAGGCAAGAAGGCAGGAGAGGAAAGTACGGTGGCGGAAGAAATAGTAGTGCAGAGAGTGGGTGCAGATGTATCAGATACACTAGGATAGGGACGCAGGAATACGGGCCTTTTGAGCACCAAGAGATAACCATTGCAAACGTCAAAGACGCTTGCAAGAAGCACTTCAAGCCTCAGATCGAAAAAGACCCCTATCTGTGACCGTACTGGCTGGAGAGCGCGGGCCATCTTGCGAAAAGATGGCCCATGTTACAAACCGAAAAGTGTTCTATATACGCTTTATAAAACGCGACGAGTAGAGGTCGTTTCCGATGAGGATGGATCATTGGAATGCAAGGTAATAGAAGGTTTCACGGTCGCCGACCGACGTCATCTTGGTAGTGGGGCAAACACGACAAAATTTAGAGTCAATGTATGGGGAAAATCGTGATTTTGATGCTCGATAACTCGGAGGAGGTTGATATTCTGAAATTTCTGTGAATTGCAGACTAAAGATATTAGATAAAAGAGTAAACCGCTTAAATTTGAAGGGCATCGGTTTGCTGAAAAGCGAGAAACCGTCTTTTTAGTTTTTCATACAAATGCTTCTAAATTTTCCCGCGAACGGCGGCTCCATTTCACAAAAAATATATGTAAAAATAAGAAAAATTCTCAATAGAAATTTGATCTGTTACCTTTTAGCTAGCATTTTTAGTTTTTAATTCATAGAAATCGTAGAATGTCAACCTTCCTCAATTTATCGAGCATTAAAATCACGATTTTTCCCATACATTCACTGTAAATTTTGCCGCGTTTGCCCCACAACCAAGATGGCGTCGGCGACCGGGAAACCTTCTATATCATAATAAACCCATAATAAACAAAATGAATCACGAGTTTTCTTTGCACTTTGGATTGGGATTATGAACTCAAGACCTTTTTTCTAGGAATTCTGATAAGGACATTTCAGGTAGTTAAGGTTTTATTCATACATGTAACAATCTGTAGTCTTCTACATTCCACTGCAAGGTTACGAACCCGGAGCATTCTTAAACTCATTAATAATTCCTAAGGTCGACAGCGCTAGCCAATAAGGTATTTCTAGGTCAGGTGGACGGATCTTGATACCCAATACCAGTAGTTAATATTAATTATTTTCACCAAACAGTGAGCACTTGGCTTTCAGCCTTGTGCTTTCATCAGTTTCTCTGTGTTTGGAATCCCTGATTACCGCCATTGTTGATAATTATTGAACTTAAGTCTGGCAAAATGCTATATCGATTTTGGTGTTATCAGTGTTCAGGATAGCAGTTTAAGATGGCTGCGAGATCTTCCTTTTGATCTATATTTTCTGTCTTGGTCAACAGAAAAGGCCTGCCTCCCATCCCAGCCCAGTGAAGCCTTCACTTTCAAAAAGTAAATTTTACCCAAAGAGCCTTTTTATCAAGGACATACTTGGGCTTGGAAGGGTGGTTGATAACAAAGCCAAGAAAATCCTGATCTACAGATTTGACTTTGTCCACATGGAATGGTCAACAGTGCTGAATTTGTCATAGAAGAGAAAGGGTTTGCAGCTGGAGGTTTCCGAAAGGCATTTAAAGCCACGAGTATTACAGAGGGTTAATGAAGGGACATGGGTTGTTAAGAGTTATCTGGAGACTGCTGTTCAATTAACTGATTAAAGATACAGGACAGACCACAGAAGAACACACTAGAAAGTCTGTACAAATGCAATATCTAGCAAGAAACTTTGCATCACAGCTGAAGGAAGCAGTTGCAAAGGACAAGCTTGACGAATATGGATAGTCGTTTGACGAATATGGATAGTCGTTTGAATACAATTCTGTGTACTTGGGAAAAGTAGAGGACGGGGAGCTGTTAACAGTTGAAGAGTTCATCTCTGGAGTCTTCGTAAAGTATATAAACAACAATGGAATTGTCTGTGAAGAAGATACCACGCTATGTAAGAAGTCACAAGCCTTCTCTCATTTTACGTATCAGAAATCAGAAGGCAAAGTTATGGTTTTAGACATCCAAGGGTCAGGATATACCTTGTACGATCCTGAAATAGCCTCAGCTGAAATACACAGTGAGGATGGGGGTTATCAGTTCTTCACCGGCAACTTGGCTGGAAACGCATTTGAGTTATTCTTTGAGGTACATCAGTGGAACTCCTACTGTAAGCTCCTAAAGCTGAAACCTAGACCAAGTTAGTTAATTCTGATATCATTTGCTCTTTTTACATGTGCTATATGTTTACCACATAAGCTTGCCCCACCCTCCCCCTTTTCTGTGTCTACTGTTGTGTTTTTTTACAAGGAATGCTGTTCTGTTTGCTGTGCTCTTTGTAGGAGAGCATGGCGTAGACATATTTGCCCCTAGATGTAGGCTGTAACCACCACTCTGCGACTTAAACTTTTGTTTTCACTGGTTGTGTAATTCCAGTGGCACATTTGAAGAAATGTTCACATTATTGTTATACTTAGTACATCAATAAAAAGAAAAATAGTTTTAACTATTTAAATTAAAATTTCTGATATCTTTTGCTCTTTTTACATGAGCTATATGTTTACCACATAAGCTTACCCCACCCCTCCCCCTTTTTCTGTGTCTACTGTTGTTTTTTGTAAAGAATGCTGTTCTGCTTGCTGTTCCCTCTGTAAGACAGCATGGCGTAGAAATGGCCCTTAAATCTAGGCTGTAACCACCACTCTGCGAATTGAACTTTGGTTTTCACTGGTTAATTCCAATGTCAAATTTGAAGAAGTGTTCACATTATTGTTATAGATAGTACATCAATAATAAGAAAAAAATATACAAAATTGAAAGCCCAACTTCATTTATATGAATATAAACGTGTTACTTTTATAATGCATGTTACAGTAAGTGCTAGAAAATTCCAATAGTCCTAAATGTGGGTCGTTTACCACAATGGAATTTCGTTTCTGCTGATTCCATCTTACAAGAATTAATAAAAGTGAAACAACATTGTAAAGTTTAATGATTGAAACATGCCATCTGGAAGAATCGTGTCCTTCTGTGCACGTATCCTATGAGTGCTCCAAACCGACTCTCTGAAGACATCTAGATCTTTCTGTATTAGCGGTTTCATGATAAACGCCAGAAGCATCCTATACAATTAGACATGAACACAACAGAATTAAAATGTCCTAGAGTTACAACCCTGGTTGTTTTATGTCTGGCTAATTATAAAAAAAAAACACAACATTTCCTAACAATTCATGCCACAAATATTCTTCTTCTATATGTCTTGACACTAAACCCTGGCTTTTCAGGGACAAACCTAGTTTACATGTAGTAGAACTGGCTTGTTTTTTGATTACTGTTATTTTGTTCAGTTCAATCATAATATTGACTGCATTGACAGTTCCCAGGTACACATAAAACAGAGGAAGTTAGCAACCTTATTCCCAGGGTGTCTCATCTTCCCATCTTCCCGGAGTGAGAGAGAAGAGACCCTAGGAAAAAGATAGGGAAGTTAGATGGAGCCCATGCAATCTCCATTGTGTATAAATACAGTGGAACGTGTCAGTTAAGCGGACACCTTCAAGGAATGCTCCAGTGTCCGCTTAACACAGGGTGCTCGCTTAATACAGGGTCCCCTTATACAGGTTCACTGTGAATGGTACTGACTGAGGAAATGCATGGTGAATCAACCTGTCTTTGTCGTCATGTGGGTCTTAAGGGCCTTGGTCTTTGAGTCAACACAAATGACCTTTACAGTATTTCTCCATGCGCTCGTGTAACTCTCTCCACCACCTTTCAGTCTAGGATTGAATTAAAAACAAGAACTATCAAAACAGTCAATTACATAAAGCAATAAGTGGGAGGTGAACGCAATTATGTTGACCTGGAATGTTCCCGGCAATAACCTGAGAATTTAATTAATATATTACAACATGGATATGAGGACTGCAGAACTCAGTACAGAACCCACCGTGTGGTTCAACCGTGTTTAACGATCTTTACAGTGGAAATGTCACGTTCTACATCTCCTATTGACTAAACTGTACACTGTGAGACAAACGATAATACACTTTATTAAAGCTGTAAATAGTTTTCAAAATATTAATTCAAGATCACCCTTTTTGCATAAACCGGGCCTTATAATCTGTGCAGTCAATCTATGCCAAAAATGACATTATAATGACTTAGCATCTGTCCGCAAGAATTATACGTAGTAAAGCAGATGATAATCCTTACCCTCTTTACCCCAACAGGATACCATTATCAACGGACTGAGCAAATTTTTCGCCCTCTTACAAAACCTCATTTCAAAACTAAACGTTAAAAATGGCCCCATATATATTGTAAGAACTTATATGGTAACTAAGCTACCCGGTTTTCAGTTGAAGGTCCATAAACAACAGAGTTACTTGGGTCCACGTCACCATGATGTCTTCGTAAGAAGGAATGCATGGTAGCCATTACTGACCCCAGTTTCTGTGCCCCTGTCTACCCTCAGCATTGCAGCCATCACCCTTGTCTCGTAAAGATAATCAATATACCACCGTGTAACCACTTTGGGGTTAAAGTTCGATGTCCTAACTCGTAACCAAAGCAGTTTCCCACTTGCTGTGTCAAGGCAGCTTTAGATAGCCAATGGGAATGTCGAATTTTGGAACTCCATGAGTTTATCATGATCGTCTAACAAGTGAACCCAGTTTGATCCCCTTGTAGTAAAATCCCCTTTCTGTCATTTTTTCTCCGTCCAATGCCACCCCTCCCCACTTTTTCTGTGTCTACTGTTGTTTTTTTGTCAAGGTGATAGATTCCTCTGCTCAGATCACGGAAATAATACCCAGCATTCGAATGACTGTTTGGTTGCTTTATTAGTATAAATCAAATTTATCAAATTTATTTTATGCTTAGTAGCCATTTGCGCCAAGTTTAGTTACAATGGCGCGAGGTGCTTTGCGTGACGTTTCGGATAATTTTTTTTTCCGTGGATCCTCAGTGCCTCGATTAATTCTACTAAATTCAGAAGAGATTTCCGGGTCTGAGTTCTCGAGACACCTTAAAAGCCTTTGAATCAGCAAAACACTATCTCAAGCTTCATAGCTTGTGGTCACAGGTCAATTGCGTGCGAGGGCCAATAAAGGAAGGAAATGAAACAAAAAACCAGACGGTGTACAAACCTGCGACGATACAAACGACAACAGTGAACGAAAGAATGATCGTGACCCAGCAAAGATTGCACATATTGAGATGTTTATGTAAGTGGTCTGTCCTTTATGATCATTTCGTTAGCCGGATATAGCAGGGAAGTTTCGTCGTAACCTATGTTTTCTCATTGTTTACATCTACACCATGCAAATTAGACATCACCTCTGACGTCAGTCCTCCACTAGCTCGTTTGCATGCTAATAATTGAGGAAAAACTGACTCACCACCCGCACTGCTAGACGACTTTTCAGATCCGAAAAAAACAGTTAATGTTTTCAAAACCATGGAGAAACCTTCAAGTGACATCGAAATTGCGGCACAGTCGTATAACCTTTTAATCTGTAACGCGTCACGCCTTCCGAAAACGAGAAAATCAATGTAAACAAGACGTTTGCAGTTGTCCCAAAATTAAATTTCGGGTGAAGCTTCGCTCACTATTAACTTGCAGTTTGTTCTACATAAAAACAAAAAAGGCAGCGAACTGAAGATCCAGTTTGTTTTTGCAGCGTGACGCTAAAAATAGAATTTTCGCGGGAAAATTTAGTCTTGATAATGGCAAGAATTTGGCGAGTTTGAAATGTTTGAGTAAGTTAATCCCGATGTCACAGCTTAAGTATTCTATTTTGCAGTCCAGCTATCTATTTTGTGCAGATCTTACAGCAAATCATGGACAACAAGCGCAGAAAGTCGGAATAAGGTGATATTCTTCGCTAAACATTTGGCGGGAAATATGTCTGACCGATGATTTTTTTTTTTACTTTGCGAGACCAATTACTCTGATTTGCTTGTAGATACCAATTTTAACTAAACTGAATATTGATATCAGTGTAAAAGACTATCAGAAAATCGCCTTTTCGTGGAAATAAACTGCCGCACTTTTGAAAAACGACTCGCTGAAAATGGCTAAAATTTAGGTCACGCTCCTTAACGATTCGGCGATGATATTTGGCACCTCGTGAAAACCGTAGAATTAAAGTGAAAAAATTCAAATATATCTCAGTCAACTAATAAGGGGTCAATTATTATCGCACGAAAATAACAGTTTCTGGGATATGTACGAAGTATCTTTTAGGCTCACCTAAAGTTGGCCGAAATTTGTGCCATTTTAGACCGCTTGAGAGGCCAAAATCATGATGAGGTGATTTCTCGAAGAAAAACGAACGCCTACCTCGGCAAATACCATTGTTGTTAATCTTTTCGGATAGCTTTTATACGGTGAAAAGATGAAGGTAAACGGCCGACCTGGATCTTTTGATTCTGCCCGGTTTTCTCTGACAATGACACTTAACTGAGAATAGTGTATGTTGTTATAAGCCCTGGGTACGATAAGCTGAATATTTTAAAGTTTTCAAATTCGGCGAATTTGATCCAAGTTAAATCTCTCCTCTGACTCGAGAAAAACGCAATGGAAACAAGCCATATTTCTAAAATAAAAGTATCTACATAGTGTTAAAACTGTACTAAAATTACAAGTTGTTAGATTCCGAACACTGTCGAGTTTTGTTTGTTTCTTAAGTTGTACATTTAATAATTCGAAGCGTGCAATCCGAGACGGACACAGTCGCGACGGCACGGACTTGACAAATAGTAACCAGAGTATTTTTTTATCTATATTCTTAAGTGTTCATTTTGCGCTAGAGGCATTTAGTATCCCCTCACAAAGTTTGACTATGCTTTCGACGAAAGCGGACGAAAACAACTTAAAAAATTTATTTTAACGTCTTACAACAAAAAATCTAAGAGGAGATGCCTTTTCTATCTTACCGACTACTGTTGGTTCTAAGTCAACGAACACAGCCCGAGGAACGTGTTTTCCTGCTCCAGTCTCGCTGAAGAATGTGTTAAAGGAATCGTCTCCTCCGCCGATAGTCTTGTCGCTCGGCATTTGGCCATCAGGCTGAATTCCATGCTCCAGGCAGTACAACTCCCAACAAGCGTTGCCGATCTGAACTCCGGCTTGGCCAACGTGTACAGAAATACATTCACGCTAAAGGTTAAAATGAAAGGCAGCATTTGTGACAACTTGCTACTTTTAACAATTCCAGAGCCCTATTAACTACCGGCAAGATAAAGGAATTTTCTCTGCACAACAAGACAAGACGACATTTTTGTTTTCACTTACCATGTTGACGGTTAAATTTGTAGTGATTAACTTCCCTCTAATAGGCAATGCTTGCAATTAAAGACAAGAAATTTTCTGATCTTAATGCAAGCTAACTCAGGTTACCCTTATACCAACCGTATTTGCATAGCAATCACGTATATCACGGGTTTTTGACCAATCAGAGAGTTCAATTAAAACAATTAGCGCTTATTTCGGCCGAGCAAGGCTTGTTCGACGACTCTTTTCTGTCCCTTTGTGTTATAGAAACCTTTCTAAAAGGTGACATAATGGGCGTTTTCTATTCGACCAAATATTCCGGTTTGAAATTCCAGGTATTCCATGCAACGAATGGAACATAATTTTCCGCTTGGTTGGACTAACTCGTTCCAGGTCATCAGGTTCCAAGTTTCGCGCGAAAATGCGAATTAAATCAAACAGAGGACTTATTAACCTTTTCTAACTTGCTTTGGGATTACTCGACAACTCTGAAATTAATTGGAAGGAGTTGAAGGGAGTCCTCGACTACATTTAGGGTACGATACCTCTTTATTTTCTTGACGAGGTTAAGAATCACTTTCGAAATACGCGGCGAGCTGTTCACTCGCACCGTCATGCCCAGGCCGACCCAGGCCTCCAAACTAGTAACTTCCATAAAGCCATCCGCGCTCTTGTTTGTATTTGCCATTCATTCCATGAAGACAAACATGGCTGACTCTACTTGGAAAGAGGATGATAATTAAAAAAAGCCATGACAAAGCTTGTTCAGCAAGGACTCCAAAGGATCGAGGCGCTGGACTTTCTCAAACGTGACTTCCCACAGTATCCTTGAAGCATAAGAACTCTTGACAGTCGACTTCGTCACTTTGACATTTTCTATAACGACAAGGGTGTTGAAGTTGAAGACGTAAAGACAGCGGTGGGAAACGAACTGAAAGACCCTGGTAAGCTTTGAGGTTACCGGGCAATGCACAGAAAACTCCGCCAAGAGTATGGTATAAATGCAACCAGAGACCAAGTTTACAATGTCCCTGCACTCTCCTTTCTTCCCGCCCCATATAGGGGCTGAACTTGGGCGGGCGAACGAAGAGTCCAGGATAACTTGCATGCGCATGTTCAGAAGGCCGCCATTTTTCCCCAAAAATCGGGCGAAAAACCATATTTGGAAGTACTTTTCAGATTTGGCTTGTAGCGCGATTACATGAGTGATAATATACAAGCAACAATTTCTGCTTTCAGATTAATTAAAAACATGTCAATTAATCCCAAGTCAGTGGAATTTCACCAGTGCAACGCTAAACCACATTCGATTTGTTTTTTATCACAATATCACAGATAACGAAAGAAATCTTTGCAAAGATTTGTTGACAATTGAAAACACCGACTCGTACTTGAAAGTGCACGCGCTGCATTATGCAAATGAGCTACTTGTACGCGTCAAACTTTCCTTTCAAAAACTTTTGCAAAATCGCTCAACATACAGGAACAATACGAAAAAATGTTTGGGAAAAGAGTAATTACGCGTACTCGTTGTCGATAAGAGCAGAGATAAACCATATTTCGATTTTTACGTTTTTATGTTTTTTACGACAATATCAACGTCAAGAAAATGTTTTCTTTCAGAGCGCGAGCTAAAACAGGCATTGCGCGACACATGGACGCGAGCGGCGTGGTTGGGACCTAGTAACTTTTGATTGGTTCGTTCTGAGCATGTGCATGCAAGTTATCCTGGGCCGGTTGTTCGAAAGCCGCTTAACGTTAACCTAGGGTTAAATGTTAACCGAAGCATTACGTTTTCATATTAAAAAATGGTTTTCACCTCTAATGTTTGGTATAGTTTGAGATTACTACAGCTTATAACTGAAGGGCAAACAATATAAACAGAACACTTCACCAAAAAGTTATAAAACTGAAATCAAAATTCTCGCTAGCTGAATCGGGCTTTGAACAACCCGGCCCAGGACTCTTCTTTCGCCCGCCCCCCGGGTTCAGCCCCTATATGGGGCCGGAAGAAAGGAGAGTTCAGGGACTGGACTAAGAGGGTCTTGAAGCACGCGGCGGCATTGGGACGGAGAAAAAATGACAGAAAGGGGATTTTACTACAAGGGGATCAAACTGGGTTCACTTGTTAGACGATCATGATAAACTCATGGAGTTCCAAAATTCGACATTCCCATTGGCTATCTAAAGCTGCCTTGACACAGCAAGTGGGAAACTGCTTTGGTTACGAGTTAGGACATCGAACTTTAACCCCAAAGTGGTTACACGGTGGTATATTGATTATCTTTACGAGACAAGGGTGATGGCTGCAATGCTGAGGGTAGACAGGGGCACAGAAACTGGGGTCAGTAATGGCTACCATGCATTCCTTCTTACGAAGACATCATGGTGACGTGGACCCAAGTAACTCTGTTGTTTATGGACCTTCAACTGAAAACCGGGTAGCTTAGTTACCATATAAGTTCTTACAATATATATGGGGCCATTTTTAACGTTTAGTTTTGAAATGAGGTTTTGTAAGAGGGCGAAAAATTTGCTCAGTCCGTTGATAATGGTATCCTGTTGGGGTAAAGAGGGTAAGGATTATCATCTGCTTTACTACGTATAATTCTTGCGGACAGATGCTAAGTCATTATAATGTCATTTTTGGCATAGATTGACTGCACAGATTATAAGGCCCGGTTTATGCAAAAAGGGTGATCTTGAATTAATATTTTGAAAACTATTTACAGCTTTAATAAAGTGTATTATCGTTTGTCTCACAGTGTACAGTTTAGTCAATAGGAGATGTAGAACGTGACATTTCCACTGTAAAGATCGTTAAACACGGTTGAACCACACGGTGGGTTCTGTACTGAGTTCTGCAGTCCTCATATCCATGTTGTAATATATTAATTAAATTCTCAGGTTATTGCCGGGAACATTCCAGGTCAACATAATTGCGTTCACCTCCCACTTATTGCTTTTATGTAATTGACTGTTTTGATAGTTCTTGTTTTTAATTCAATCCTAGACTGAAAGGTGGTGGAGAGAGTTACACGAGCGCATGGAGAAATACTGTAAAGGTCATTTGTGTTGACTCAAAGACCAAGGCCCTTAAGACCCACATGACGACAAAGACAGGTTGATTCACCATGCATTTCCTCAGTCAGTACCATTCACAGTGAACCTGTATAAGGGGACCCTGTATTAAGCGAGCACCCTGTGTTAAGCGGACACTGGAGCATTCCTTGAAGGTGTCCGCTTAACTGACACGTTCCACTGTATTTATACACAATGGAGATTGCATGGGCTCCATCTAACTTCCCTATCTTTTTCCTAGGGTCTCTTCTCTCTCACTCCGGGAAGATGGGAAGATGAGACACCCTGGGAATAAGGTTGCTAACTTCCTCTGTTTTATGTGTACCTGGGAACTGTCAATGCAGTCAATATTATGATTGAACTGAACAAAATAACAGTAATCAAAAAACAAGCCAGTTCTACTACATGTAAACTAGGTTTGTCCCTGAAAAGCCAGGGTTTAGTGTCAAGACATATAGAAGAAGAATATTTGTGGCATGAATTGTTAGGAAATGTTGTGTTTTTTTTTTTATAATTAGCCAGACATAAAACAACCAGGGTTGTAACTCTAGGACATTTTAATTCTGTTGTGTTCATGTCTAATTGTATAGGATGCTTCTGGCGTTTATCATGAAACCGCTAATACAGAAAGATCTAGATGTCTTCAGAGAGTCGGTTTGGAGCACTCATAGGATACGTGCACAGAAGGACACGATTCTTCCAGATGGCATGTTTCAATCATTAAACTTTACAATGTTGTTTCACTTTTATTAATTCTTGTAAGATGGAATCAGCAGAAACGAAATTCCATTGTGGTAAACGACCCACATTTAGGACTATTGGAATTTTCTAGCACTTACTGTAACATGCATTATAAAAGTAACACGTTTATATTCATATAAATGAAGTTGGGCTTTCAATTTTGTATATTTTTTTCTTATTATTGATGTACTATCTATAACAATAATGTGAACACTTCTTCAAATTTGACATTGGAATTAACCAGTGAAAACCAAAGTTCAATTCGCAGAGTGGTGGTTACAGCCTAGATTTAAGGGCCATTTCTACGCCATGCTGTCTTACAGAGGGAACAGCAAGCAGAACAGCATTCTTTACAAAAAACAACAGTAGACACAGAAAAAGGGGGAGGGGTGGGGTAAGCTTATGTGGTAAACATATAGCTCATGTAAAAAGAGCAAAAGATATCAGAAATTTTAATTTAAATAGTTAAAACTATTTTTCTTTTTATTGATGTACTAAGTATAACAATAATGTGAACATTTCTTCAAATGTGCCACTGGAATTACACAACCAGTGAAAACAAAAGTTTAAGTCGCAGAGTGGTGGTTACAGCCTACATCTAGGGGCAAATATGTCTACGCCATGCTCTCCTACAAAGAGCACAGCAAACAGAACAGCATTCCTTGTAAAAAACACAACAGTAGACACAGAAAAGGGGGAGGGTGGGGCAAGCTTATGTGGTAAACATATAGCACATGTAAAAAGAGCAAATGATATCAGAATTAACTAACTTGGTCTAGGTTTCAGCTTTAGGAGCTTACAGTAGGAGTTCCACTGATGTACCTCAAAGAATAACTCAAATGCGTTTCCAGCCAAGTTGCCGGTGAAGAACTGATAACCCCCATCCTCACTGTGTATTTCAGCTGAGGCTATTTCAGGATCGTACAAGGTATATCCTGACCCTTGGATGTCTAAAACCATAACTTTGCCTTCTGATTTCTGATACGTAAAATGAGAGAAGGCTTGTGACTTCTTACATAGCGTGGTATCTTCTTCACAGACAATTCCATTGTTGTTTATATACTTTACGAAGACTCCAGAGATGAACTCTTCAACTGTTAACAGCTCCCCGTCCTCTACTTTTCCCAAGTACACAGAATTGTATTCAAACGACTATCCATATTCGTCAAACGACTATCCATATTCGTCAAGCTTGTCCTTTGCAACTGCTTCCTTCAGCTGTGATGCAAAGTTTCTTGCTAGATATTGCATTTGTACAGACTTTCTAGTGTGTTCTTCTGTGGTCTGTCCTGTATCTTTAATCAGTTAATTGAACAGCAGTCTCCAGATAACTCTTAACAACCCATGTCCCTTCATTAACCCTCTGTAATACTCGTGGCTTTAAATGCCTTTCGGAAACCTCCAGCTGCAAACCCTTTCTCTTCTATGACAAATTCAGCACTGTTGACCATTCCATGTGGACAAAGTCAAATCTGTAGATCAGGATTTTCTTGGCTTTGTTATCAACCACCCTTCCAAGCCCAAGTATGTCCTTGATAAAAAGGCTCTTTGGGTAAAATTTACTTTTTGAAAGTGAAGGCTTCACTGGGCTGGGATGGGAGGCAGGCCTTTTCTGTTGACCAAGACAGAAAATATAGATCAAAAGGAAGATCTCGCAGCCATCTTAAACTGCTATCCTGAACACTGATAACACCAAAATCGATATAGCATTTTGCCAGACTTAAGTTCAATAATTATCAACAATGGCGGTAATCAGGGATTCCAAACACAGAGAAACTGATGAAAGCACAAGGCTGAAAGCCAAGTGCTCACTGTTTGGTGAAAATAATTAATATTAACTACTGGTATTGGGTATCAAGATCCGTCCACCTGACCTAGAAATACCTTATTGGCTAGCGCTGTCGACCTTAGGAATTATTAATGAGTTTAAGAATGCTCCGGGTTCGTAACCTTGCAGTGGAATGTAGAAGACTACAGATTGTTACATGTATGAATAAAACCTTAACTACCTGAAATGTCCTTATCAGAATTCCTAGAAAAAAGGTCTTGAGTTCATAATCCCAATCCAAAGTGCAAAGAAAACTCGTGATTCATTTTGTTTATTATGGGTTTATTATGATATAGAAGGTTTCCCGGTCGCCGACGCCATCTTGGTTGTGGGGCAAACGCGGCAAAATTTACAGTGAATGTATGGGAAAAATCGTGATTTTAATGCTCGATAAATTGAGGAAGGTTGACATTCTACGATTTCTATGAATTAAAAACTAAAAATGCTAGCTAAAAGGTAACAGATCAAATTTCTATTGAGAATTTTTCTTATTTTTACATATATTTTTTTGTGAAATGGAGCCGCCGTTCGCGGGAAAATTTAGAAGCATTTGTATGAAAAACTAAAAAGACGGTTTCTCGCTTTTCAGCAAACCGATGCCCTTCAAATTTAAGCGGTTTACTCTTTTATCTAATATCTTTAGTCTGCAATTCACAGAAATTTCAGAATATCAACCTCCTCCGAGTTATCGAGCATCAAAATCACGATTTTCCCCATACATTGACTCTAAATTTTGTCGTGTTTGCCCCACTACCAAGATGACGTCGGTCGGCGACCGTGAAACCTTCTATTACCTTGCATTCCAATGATCCATCCTCATCGGAAACGACCTCTACTCGTCGCGTTTTATAAAGCGTATATAGAACACTTTTCGGTTTGTAACATGGGCCATCTTTTCGCAAGATGGCCCGCGCTCTCCAGCCAGTACGGTCACAGATAGGGGTCTTTTTCGATCTGAGGCTTGAAGTGCTTCTTGCAAGCGTCTTTGACGTTTGCAATGGTTATCTCTTGGTGCTCAAAAGGCCCGTATTCCTGCGTCCCTATCCTAGTGTATCTGATACATCTGCACCCACTCTCTGCACTACTATTTCTTCCGCCACCGTACTTTCCTCTC
>JAHPZR010032524.1:0-29835 GCA_019787425.1 Platygyra sinensis | reverse complement strand
CCAAACAAACTCTCACAACTTCAAAAACTTCAATTTGAATTTTACTTACAGTAACTTCTTTGTCATCTAAGGGTGAATAGAGGTAACTTGCGCTGATTAATCGTCTTTGGAAGTGAAAAAAGGGCGAAAGATTGACGATAACCGCTAATTCATTCACGAAAATAGCATCAACTCGATGCATTCCGCCCGCTGTAGCGGTCCGTATGAGAGAATTCCGCCCGCTCCAGGAACCAATCAGATTGCCGGATTTGTTGAATTCCGCCCACTCACGAGCCGAAAAAAGATAAAATCCTGGTATTTGACAGGTGTTTATGTAATAAAAAGGGATAAAAAGGAAATACGATGTTTAATTTATCGACACTTAATTCGTCCGATTTTTGCAAAAAACTATATAAGGTTGTTTTGAATGAAGAAAAGGTGTTAATCGAGTTATCGATTTTGGTAGCATATTGAAAAGATTTTTGTCCAACTGCTGTATTTGCTTTTGGTAAATGTAGCGTAGTGTTGTGTCTGAGACCTCTCCCGTGTAGACTTGATCGCTGAGGTAGATAGCCTTTTAGTTGGTTTCGACAGTTATAGTCGTTGATGATTTTATTGACCAACTGAGATCTCAGAAAATGCCTTCGATTTTTAGTGTTAAAAGTCCCAATCTAGATCTCATACTCTGAGTGCATGAAGTTCTGTAAGCTTTGAGTATGGTGCGCATAACCTGATTTTGGAGCCTTTCTAGGCTATCTATCATTGAATTTGAACATTCCATCCAAACAGAACATCCGTAATCAAAGATTGGTAACATCGTTTGTTTATAGATCTTCGATAGAACGCTTCTAGTCAGAAAAAGTAGGAAGTCTGTTTATAAGACGGATTTTTGGATACGTTCTTCTTGCATATATGAAAGATGCTCTTTCCAAGCCGAAGTACTATCGACGAGGACACCAAGGTATTTATACCTTGTAACTTCCTTAAGACGATGATCGTGAACAAAGATATTTAGATCATTAGAGTTTTTTAGACTTCTTTGAGTTCCAATCTTCACGATTTCTGATTTTCCTGGGTGTACAACCATCTGGGTTCTTTGCATCGTTACATTTTCGAACAGACCTTTGTAATAAAATACTGAAACTATCATACCGCGTATGAAACTATCATACTAAAAGACATACTGCGTTGAATTAAGAAAAAAATAGTACAGATAGCGTAGGCATTGAGCAAATAACGTAATCGCTGTATCGACGATATGTTTGTTTGTTTGCTTTTTTTGCAATCCTTGCGCGTGCGCTGAATCGCATCAGCAACAGCGCGGGCAAAAACTGTATTCGGCCACCTTAAGTGACTCTTAAGTCGTTAGCAGATTTCAGTACACAATTTCAAAAAGTAAATAAAGTTTTGAATTTTTACTCGCTAAAACAGTTAACAACACTTAGCCATAAATCCCCAAAACATTCGGGCAACAAAAACAGCTTTAAATTTTAGCAGGCCGTATACAGCGTATAATAGAGTACGGCCCGCTAAACTGACCAATCACAGCGTGCGTACTAACTGAGAGATATGATAATACTTATCAAAACATTGGACGCAAATTAACTTGGTATAGTTAATGGTGTTACGTCATTTTCAATCATCAGAAACTCATACTTTTGTAGCTTGATCAGAAACTGAACTGCTTATGCTATTGAGATATTATAACACAGCGCGCACGCTGGTCCAACCTAAATCTAATTGAGACATCAGGCGTAAATAACATGACGTGTGCAGTTTCATTTCAGCAGTAAAATTTCCGTCGAATTTACCAGCGAGTTCCTTTTACTAAAGTTCGGGAATGTAAGTATTATTCTAAACAATGCAATCCTACTAACTTCAAGCCTTTGACTTTTACAAGCTAAGATGATTGGTAAAACTTGAGTATTCATTATATTTTGTATTTACAGTCATGAAAAATTAAAATTCACTGAAAAATAAATTTGTTTTGTTCGGTGTGATTTACCACATTAAGCGTTTTCTCATTCCAGATTGCTTTGCTCTTCAAAAAGAATTTTAACGCAAAAAAAGGTGAAAACAATAAACTATTTTTTAAAAAGGTTCAGATCTAAATAGCCAGAGTAAGAGAAAGAAGTGGGTTAAAGTCAACAAAATATTCCTCTTGAATGTATCGTTATTTTACCTTGTGAAATGTGAACGAAAATGTCCCTTGCTGTTTGGTCTGTCGCCTCCCTTGTGCTAAAAGGTCTTTACATGGTAGGTTTAGAAATCTAAACCAAAATTCTCAGAAAATTAGCCGCGACGCTTAAGTTGTTATTCAAATTCGGCAATAGTTATGCAATCTACCAAGAGTCCTTTGGGAAAGTCCAAAGGGGTTACTCTGTGTGGGAGGCTTAATGCACTCCAAATTACTTCGCTAAAACAATCGCCTTCGTCCAGTAATCTTATTGGACCATGCTCTGCGTGATGCTTTTTTAAAGAGGCTATAGAAAATCCAAACAAAAAATAGGGAAAAGAACGAAGAAAACAAAAAGGAAGAACGTACTCCTCAATCTGAAAACACTTGGTGGTGGATGCAACAAATTCTAGTCGAGCCTCCATTAAGGGCCACCCCTGCCAAAACTTAGGGCGCGTTCGTTTGGGATATTCCGGAAAAAGAATATATTCCGGAATACATTCCAGAATATATTCCGGCTATTCTACTCCTGGGAGCAGAATAGCCAGAATGGAAATCCAGGTATTCCGGAATGAGAATAGCTCTCAAACAAACGCTTACTCGCATTATTCCAATTATTCTTATTCCGGATTGATCCCAAACGAACGCGCCCTTAATTACCTCTCTTCAGCGGCCAGTTAATCAACAACTTAGGATCGGTGTATTCACTCGGAAAGGTCTCTGGTTTCTGTTTTATTTGTAGATGTTGATTGTTGTACGTATTTACATGCCTTACTCGGCATTTTTTCAAGACACAGCCCTACCTCCCCATAGCGGCTATCTTTCCACAAAACTCCCCGTCTCCCCAAATTGACTTGCCCCTCTCCGTAAAGATTTTTTTTAACCTAGTACCCAATGCTGGCCGTGCTCAAGAGTTCTCGCATTCATGGCGGCAATTTCAAAGCGGTATTTGAGTTTAATGGGGCTGTTAATTCCGTAAAAGGACAAGGTATGTACAATTTTATTTAACAGAAATGGTGTTAAACTCTTACTCTATAAGGATGACGAAGTAGAATGGCAGTAGAGGCTTTCTTTGTGCTATATTTCAAGTACTTTCCGAACGTTACATTGACGCGAGCTAGAGTCGCTGTCTTTCCTAGCTTGCTTTTATGCAATACAGTGACAGAATACGTTGACCACAAATCGCTCAAATTACCTACTGAACACAACTTATCGATAGAAAGCAACACCAGGTATAGCTCTGTGAAATTTGTCTCGTGATTTCGGCATTATTTATCGGCAGAGAGTCTTAATAGTTTTGAATTTCACACAACACCACAACCTCTCATCATATCATCACTATGCAAATATTATGCTTAGGCAAGGTTCTTTTTAGTCTTATTCAGGTATAATTTGGTCTGAAAAGTATTATAGACCTCATAGAAATGTTATGGATCTCAATGGTTAGCAGTTTGCATTGATTAATCAATCACTTGATACAATTAAAAATTTATGCTTTATATTTGCGACGTCACGCAACGGTTCTAGCGTGACAACTCAAAAATTCGAAAGAGGCAGTCTTTCTATCTAACTTCCTGAAATTGACAACTTTGCCAAAAATATACAATATTATGTCACCATGCTCTTTTTCTTATTATGTTTTCTTTCTTCTCCTGGAATAATACTCAAACCTTCAAACCATCAAAAAAGTATTTAGTGGGGAGGGGTGAGGGAGGGGGGGGGGGGGGGGGCTGGGGGGTAAAGGGGGGATAACGAATTTTAATTACTTATTTTTTGCACCTATTGTTTGAGCATACTTTTTCGGCGGGGTGAATGCCTGTGCACAACTTTTCTTCTCATTTACAATTATTTGAAAAGAACTACTTAAAATTAATACTGTAGGAGTCAGATGTATGAATGAACGAATTAATGTTTATTTCCCAGAATTAGTTGCACATACGGAAAAGTGGTAAATGTTGACAAGAAAATGTGGTATACATTGTTTTTGTTAAAAATTTGATCAGGTAATGTTGGTTAAGCAGTGTGAAATAACTTTTTCATTTTTCAATTTGTGAATATTACTCATTATTATTATTCAATGGGACAAGAACCCTTCACTATTTGACTCCTTTCAACCATAAAGATACTAATTTTTTGTTGATCCATATTTTGTCCGGCACTATTGTTGATTTCTGAATGCCTTTTCTGGCTGATTAACAATTATGAATTAAATCCATTTATTACATAAACACCTGTGAAATACCAGGATTTTTCCTTCTACTAAAAAATCATGTCTTCGTCGCACGCAGTGAAGATACTATTTTTATCTTTCACATGTGAGGATATTGGTGCTGCCATAGCTACTAAAATGATCACCATTGCTATGGTTACATAATCCCTTAAGAAGTACTTATATATGTGCTGTATGATCAAAACATCATCGGTCCCTCCTCAGAAATCTTCGGAAATCTTCAGAAAATGTCCGAAAAATGTTCGGAAACTTTTATCTTTCCTTCGGAACAATTTTGGAAAATCTTCGGAAATCTTCGGAAAGTGGTCAGAAATCTTCGGAAAATCATCAAAAACATCAACATTAGTACGTTTATATAATAAAACAGAATATGGCATGCCCGCTTGTGAATATGAATTTTATCTTTTCATGTTGAACTCGACATATCAAGTTGAACACTCAAAGATAAAATTCATATCCACGCGCGGTCATGTAATATCCTTTATATAGTTTCATCAACAAACACATTTATTTACGACTAATATTTAATACACTAATTAGCTCTTATTAACCGCACAGGAGGTCTGTATGGGACAATCTTGACTGAGGTTTTAACTACAGATTGAATGCAGTGAGGTCTGTACACACAACTGATGTCAAGATTCTCAGTTAATAAGGTGTTTATTATATGGCAAAAACAAGAAAAATTTAATTGGTTTCATGTAACTGGTTTGTACAAACTGACATTTTGCTTGCGAACGGCGATGAGCCAAATTTAATTCTTCCAAAGTTTGCTTGTCCTCGTTCCTTTTTTTTTCTTATAAGCTCTTTGGCACTTACAGAAGTAAATATTCTTATATTGCAACTTTTTTACTTCAAAATGTTGCCAGTCTAGATGCCGGGGTAGATGGGACAATCTAGACTGCGGTCAGAATCCATTTCAGCCGATCAAATTAAATTTTGTGAATTTGGTAGTTCCCGGTCCTTGAGAGACAGAGCCATATAATAAATAATACTATTATTCATTCAAAATATTTCCCCATTTCTGATTGGTAAAAACCACAGGCACAATTCACCATAACAAGTTGCTGCTCGCCAAATTTAGAAATAATTTTTTCATATTGAACCGATGGCGTCAAAAGTGCAGCCCGCTGCAGATCATTAAACCGATGACATCAAAATGATGTCAAAAGTGCAGCCTACTGCAGATTATTGAACCGTTGACCTGGGGAGGAGGTAGTGTGATCTTTGGTAAGCAGAAGAACGAAGAGCTCATTTTCTGCTTTTAGAGTTTGAAAATGTTTTGAATAAATAATAAAGCAATTATTGAATTGAGCTTTCATAAGATATGAAGAATTCTGCAGATCTCGGAGGTTATCAGGGTGATAACACCCTCCTTGTTCTGCAGATTTCTTCATATCCTACTCTGCTTAGATCCTACTAAGATAATAAAGACAGCAAACTCAGGAATTTACTGTCCCCACAAAATGCTAAGTATTATAATCTCAGAAAGGGACGCCAGTTCAATCTATCTATCTATCTATCTATCTATCTATCTATCTATCTATCTATCTATCTATCTATCTATCTATCTATCTATCTATCTATCTATCTATCTATCTATCTATCTATCTATCTATCTATCTATCTATCTGTCTGTCAGTCTGTCTGTCTTTCTGTCTGTCTGTCTGTCTGTCTATCTATCTATCTATCTGTCTGTCTGTCTGTCTGTCGAAATATTAAATACAATAAAGCACTTTAGCAAGATACATCTTAAATAACAACTACTAGACCTTGAGCTGAGGGAGGGGAGGTGAGGTTTTGTTTTGCTTCCTTCCTTGATTATTTTCTTATTTTACTTAAGACTGAAGGGACGGTGCCCCTCCCCTAGATCCAACACTGGACTATAATTTTTCCCCTGCATGAATTCTTTCTTTGCCATTTCTGGTATTAAATGTCCTTTTTTGTCTTCAGCCCTTATATGCTAGGCAATTTAGGGCAGAAACTACACAATTAGCCGAAATTGCCTTAAACTTCTGTTGGCCGGGATTTAATTATGATGTAAATGAGTAAAAGATACTCGTGAAAAGGGTGCAATTTTTCAATGGCCCAAAGAGGGAGCAAGTTGATTTTGCTAAACTAACTGACAGGCTATGTTTTGGTTCCATTTTGGGTTTTCATTTATTTAGTTATTTTCTCTGCTATTGTAACCGTTGTTGTGTTCTTTTTTGTGAACGGCAAAATTGCCTCGACAAATCACCGCTTGTGAGTGAGTAATTTTGCCTAGTATTTTTTCAATAAATTTGTTTGGCTGGCTAATGGTGATCACGTGAGCATGGTCCAATAAGATTACTGGACGAAGGCGATTGTTTAGCGAAGTAATTTGGGTGCATTAAGCCTCCCACACAGAGTAACCCCCTTTGGACTTTCCAAAGGACTCTTGGTAGATTGCATAACTATTGCCGAATTTGAATAACAACTTAAGCGTCGCGGCTAATTTTCTGAGAATTTTGGTTTAGATTTCTAAACCTACCAGGTAAAGACCTTTTAGGCACAAGGGAGGCGACAGACCAAACAGCAAGGGACATTTCGTTCACATTTCACAAGGTAAAATAAGGATACATTCAAGAGGAATATTTTGTTGACTTTAACCCACTTCTTTTCTCTTACTCTGGCTATTTAGATCTGAACCTTTTTAAAAAATAGTTTATTGTTTTCACCTTTTTTTGCGTTAAAATTCTTTTTGAAGAGCAAAGCAATCTGGAATGAGAAAACGCTTAATGTGGTAAATCACACCGAACAAACAAATTTATTTTTCAGTGAATTTTAATTTTTCATGACTGTAAATACAAAATATAATGAATACTCAAGTTTTACCAGTCATCTTAGCTTGTAAAAGTCAAAGGCTTGAAGTTAGTAGGATTGCATTGTTTAGAATAATACTTACATTCCCGAACTTTAGTAAAAGGAACTCGCTGGTAAATTCGACGGAAATTTTACTGCTGAAATGAAACTGCACACGTCATGTTATTTACGCCTGATGTCTCAATTGGATTTAGGTTGGACCAGCGTGCGCGCTGTGTTATAATATCTCAATAGCATAAGCAGTTCAGTTTCTGATCAAGCTACAAAAGTATGAGTCCTGATGATTGAAATGACGTAACACCATTAACTATACCAAGTAAGTTGCGTCCAATGTTTTGATAACTATTATCATATCTCTCAGTTAGTACGCACGCTGTGATTGGTCAGTTTAGCGGGCCGTACTCTATTATACGCTGTATACGGCCTGCTAAAATTTAAAGCTGTTTTTGTTGCCCGAATGTTTTGGGGATTTATGGCCAAGTGTTGTTAACTGTTTTAGCGAGTAAAAATTCAAAACTTTATTTACTTTTTGAAATTGTGTACTGAAATCTGCTAACGACTTAAGAGTCACTTAAGGTGGCCGAATACAGTTTTTGCTCGCGCTGTTGCTGATGCGATTCAGCGCACGGGCAAGGATTGCAAAAAAGCAAACAAACAAACATATCGTCGATACAGCGATTACGTTATTTGCTCAATGCCTACGCTATCTGTACTATTTTCTTCATAATTCAACGCAGTATGTCTTTTAGTATGATAGTTTCATACGCAGTATGATAGTTTCAGTATTTTATTACAAAGGTCTGTTCGAAAATGTAACGATGCAAAGAACCCAGATGGTTGTACACCCAGGAAAATCAGAAATCGTGAAGATTGGAACTCAAAGAAGTCTAAAAAACTCTAATGATCTAAATATCTTTGTTCACGATCATCGTCTTAAGGAAGTTACAAGCTATAAATATCTTGGTGTCCCCGTCGATAGTACTTCGGCTTGGAAAGAGCATCTTTCATATATGCAAGAAAGAACGTATCCAAAAATCCGTCTTATAAACAGACTTCCTACTTTCTGACTAGAAGCGTTCTATCGAAGATCTATAAACAAACGATGTTACCAATCTTTGATTACGGATGTTCTGTTTGGATGGAATGTTCAAATTCAATGATAGATAGCCTAGAAAGGCTCCAAAATCAGGTTATGCGCACCATACTCAAAGCTTACAGAACTTCATGCACTCAGAGTATGAGATCTACATTGGGACTTTTAACATTAAAGAATCGAAGGCATTTTCTGAGATCTCAGTTGGTCAATAAAATCATCAACGACTATAACTGTCGAAACCAACTAAAAGGCTATCTACCTCAGCGATCAAGTCTACACGGGAGAGGTCTCAGACACAACACTACGCTACATTTACCAAAAGCAAATACAACAGTTGGACAAAAATCTTTTCAATATGCTACCAAAATCGATAACTCGATTAACACCTTTTCTTCATTCAAAACAACCTTATATAGTTTTTTGCAAAAATCGGACGAATTGAGTCATAGATGCACGGTAAATTAAACATCGTATTTCCTTTTTTATCCCTTTTTATTACATAAACACCTGTGAAATACCAGGATTTATCTTTTTTTCGGCTCGTGAATAGGCGGAATTCAACAAATCCGGCAATCTGATTGGTTCCTGGAGCGGGCGGAATTCTCTCATACGGACCGCTACAGCGGGCGGAATGCATCGAGTTGATCTATTTTCGTGAATGAATTAGCGGTTATCGTCAATCTTTCGCCCTTTTTTCACTTCCAAAGACGATTAATCAGCGCAAGTTTACCTCTATTCACCCTTAGATGACAAGGCAAGTTACTGTAAGTAAATTCAATTGAAGTTTTTGAAGTTGTGAGAGTTTGTTTGGTTGTTTGTTGCTCGGCGCTGTAATGGCGCGTAACCCCGTGTGTCTCTTTGTCCAATTTTAAGTAAAAACTGAGTCATTTACAGTCCAGTTTCCCTCTGTAATCGTTGCTGTACTTCAGAGAATTACTGTGGTGTACACTTAACGAATTTCCTCGCTATCTGCTATTCAATTTACGGTAGAAAAGTCTAATTCAGTCGAGTGGTTCGCAATGATCGACAAAAACTGTTTTTTCTAGTACAACTTCAAAATTTGAACGAAATTTCACACCTGGAAAACAATTTTGGAGACCTTAACTAGGGAACTAAATGCACTAACATAAAGTAATTCGAAATAAATCTGTTCTTTAATACATCTTCCTTCGTATAGTATCTGATTTACTCGTTCTTTCACTCGTTAAATTTTTTGCGAATGGTTTGTAGACGGCGCGTAAGCCGATTCAATGGCAAAGTTGCGTAAACAAACGCACTTGTAAGCCAGTTTACGGCAAGAAAAAAAAAGATAAAAATGTTATTGGCCGGCTTAGGGTCGGTCCGTATAGGGAAAAACTGTAACCCTCGGGCAGCATTTTCAAGACCTCGGTCACAGTTTTTCCCTATACGGACCGACCCTAAGCCGGCCAATAACATTTTTACGATAACTGCAGAAATACACGCGCGCTCATTGGCTAATTTTTATTGTCCATATGCGGGCATACACAAGCGAGAGCCGGCAATTCGACTATTTGTTATCGTAAAAAACAAATTGATGTCAGTTTTTAATGCGTCTGTCCTGTTATTGATAATGAATTTCGTCATAACATTGTCAAAGTAGTCTGCGGATCCACTCGGCTATCGCCTCGTGGATCCACAGCTACTTTGACAATGTGATGACGAAATTCATGATCAATAACAGGACAGACGAATAAGAAACTGACGTCAATTTGTTAAATATTTCTCCTTTTACTAAAAAAATCATATTTTCATCGCACGCAGTGAACGAACTATTTTTATCTTTCACATGTGAGGATATTGGTGTTGCCATAGTTACTAAAATGATCACCATTGCTATGGTTCCATAATCCCTTAAAAAAGTACTTAGATATGTTGCTGTATGATCGAAACATCCTCGGTGCCTCCTCGGAAATCTCCGGAAATCTTCGGAAATCTTCGGTAATCTTCGGAAAATCTCCGAAAAATGTTCGGAAACGTTCGCTTTACCTTCGGAACAAAATTGAAAAATCTTCGGAAATCTTCGGAAAGTCGCGGAAATCTTCGGAAAATCGTCAAGGACGTCGTCATTAGTATGTTTATGTAATAAACAGAATATTACATGCCCGCTTGTGGATATGAATTTTATCTTCTCGTGTTCAACTCGACATCTCACGAGTGAGCGCAGCGAACGAGTGAGATATCGAGTTGAACACTCGAAGATAAAATTCATATCCACGCGCGGTCATGTAATATCCTCTATTTATCTGTTAAGATAATATCTAAATAGTTGTTTATGATTGTGTGTGACATGATTGTATTTACCCGTTATTATCATTTTTAAGTAGTTTAGAAATATTATATTTATCTGCTCATGTATTAATACCAGTTTGTTTTTACGAAACTGATATATTTTTAGCAGTTTAAATAAAGTTATTATTATTATTGTAATTCTCCGTTGTTACCAAAGAAGCCAGTTAAATGCAGCGCATGCGTAGTAAGTCAAAAAATTGCAATTGAATGCGGAATTGCTTTCTCGGAAATACGCTTATTTCTCGAAAACTACTCAATAGCATTTCGCGAAATATGGCACGAAAACACTTTAGAAAATAAATAACTGGACAATTGAAAAAAAAAAAAAAACTTTAACAAAGGAATTTCTCTCATATTCTAATGAACCTTCATAAATGGATGATTAAAAACCTCTGTTAAATTATTATCAAGTTTTAACTTGTGAGCATCATTTTACAAGCTTGTTGCACGGAAATTATAAAGAAAGTCTAATGACTAGATTTTCTGCAATTAAACAAAACCGATTTTTAAAGGCCTGTTTGTGTTTATTCATGTTCCCATGTCAACAGCACATACGTCAGCTTAACTACCAAAAAAACAAAGTTTGTGTTAACTTCTTTTGTTGCCATTTTTAGTGACCAAAAAGGGGAGAGAAAAAGGCGAATGAAACACAAATATCAAAAACTGTGTTCAGCTTCCTTAACAACGACTTTAAGGGCGCGTTCGTTTGGGATCAATCCGGAGTAAGAATAATTGGAATAATGCGAGAACGCGTTTGTTTGGGAGTTATTCTCATTCCGGAATACCTGGATTTCCATTCCGGCTATTCTGCTCCCAGGAGCAGAATAGCCGGAATATATTCCGGAATATATTCTTATTCCGGAGTATCCCAAACAAACCCGCCCTAAATTGACTCGTTTTGCTTTCGTCAGAACTTTTAAGCGGTTTCGTGTGAATAGAAATCGTTCCTGAACTCGTCAGACATACCTTAGAGATAATAAATATCTTACTAACCTCGCTTTGTCGGTCCGTACCATTATTTACGGATCCTCATTATATTTTGTTCCTTCGATTTTATGGGGAAAAATACTCAGTCCGTAACTTACAGCATGGTCCTCGAACTCTACCTCTTAGTAAGAGGTATATACTTTTTGTGTGATGTGGGCTTAAAGGGACTCAGTCACGTTTGAAAAGCTTAGCTAAACTTTTCAAATTCGTTTGTTTACAATCCGTAACAATCTTGTCCATCCTTAACCATCCTTGTTCCTTTATGATTTATTATTATCTCTTTGATGTTTTTCTATCTTTATAAAGTGTTATTTTTATGTTTCCTTCAATTTAACGGTTATTTTTTCGATGTTCAAAATAACTCAAGATGCCGTGACTGAGCCCCTTTAAGAATTCAAAATTTTACAAAGATTGTTTGAACTCACGATCGCTTTTGCCACCTACTAATTTTGCAGGGTTTGAAATCTGATTTTTCCTTCATATAACAGCCAAAAAGCCAAAGCTCACTAACTACAAATTTTCTCAAGCTCATAAAATTTTGGAGTAAACTGATTCGTTTCTAGCCATGATAGTGCTTTCTGTGCGCACTGTCGAAACGTCAGTGAGGAAAAATGGAAAAAAAAAATCCTCACCAACGATCATTCTTTCTATCAACGCATGGCACATCTATTTATGTTCCGCTTTAATTTACTATATTTGAATTTCTTTAAATAGTTTGAGATGTGCAAGCGTTTATTTATTTGTCTTTGGTACGAAGATTAAAGTCAGCACGAGTTTTGCACGTGAACAGTGTTCTTATTTCTCGAGGAAGGGCTATGATTGGTTACTTCACTTTCATTCTATTTTGGTGTGAATTGAATTTCTAGGCAACAAGCCCCCAAATTTGTCCTTCTATTTTGAGCATATGCACGGCACGTCTTCGTCTGTTCTACTGTGTTTATTTCGCAATATTTACACCTTATTTCATTATATACTTGTATACTTTGTGTAAGGTTTAGACGTCTAATGCAAAACATTACTAGCTATCCAATACGCATGTCCGACATATTTCTGCATGTCGTTTCTCCATCTCATTCTCTTCAAAAAGTTCCAATTGTTTCCAAGTCTTTTTTTGCTTACTGATCTTCGTGAAAGCGTGAGAGCTGTTACTTGAAAGTCTTCTTTTAGATGAATTGATTTCATTTAACAATTCACTGTCGTCAGTGCATTTAGAGTAACTATCGTTAGGTGCGAGAAATGTTGGTGAATGTGTTTTAAGTACACACTGTTTGGTTGAATTGTAGCTCTTCAACTAGGGTGCATTTCTCTATAAACGAATTACCCTTCGGCAAATGCAGGTTAAACATGATAATTTGGACTCTTAAATAATATAATAATTAAGAAACATCTCGCGAGAATTTAAGTCACGTAAATAACATACAGGAAGCTTTTAGTGCAATAATTTCCAGCTTCCTTTGGTGCATGTTACAAGAGAAGTGTCAAAACCTAGTTGGCGGGTGAAACAGACCCTGCGAATATTTCCAGAATAGATAGACAGACAGACAGACAGACAGGTAGATTCAAGTTTATTGTGTCATCGCGCGTGGATATGAAAGTAAGCTGCCACAGACAACCAGTTTACTTGTGTAACACACATATATAAATAAGTGAAAAAAAAATATAAAATATCACAAGATTGGGGGAATTAAAAGAGAGCTTTTTTTTCCCACGGTTGTAAACGTGTTTCTCAGACGCAACTTAGTTACTCTCTAACTCGGTTCAGCGACTAAAATAGAGTTGAAATTATGTAACTTTCTTTCAGCGGTGTCAACGAATATGGTGTAAAAATTTCGCGAGGCGGTAGAAAACAAAATATGTACCCAAAAAGGAGCGAGTCGGGGAATTCCACAATAATATTTCAAAACTTTTCAAGGCTAGGAGAACTCAAGACAACAACATTACAACAGGAAATAGAACAATTTGTGCTTTCAAACACGCATTTTATTTGCTTCATTTAATTTCACTGATCAGTCTCTGGGCAAAGGTAGACTTTGGAAATCGGCCTATAATTAACAACTTGTCGAACACGTGAGTATGTAGGGAATTCACGTGATTTGGTTGTACTGATTGGCTACTGGGCAAGTGGACTTTACAGCGTGAAAGTCGCCAGAAATTTCCCTAAAATATTTACGATATGCCGGTTAAGTACAATGTACAAACTAACTAAACATTCTACGAAGGATCTCTGTAACCGCCAAACACTTTAAAGGGAAACTGGTCGCCAGATAGTTTTCTTCCGCATCCTAACTTGTACTTAACTGGTTTATCTTTCTTATATCTGCGTAATTGCCAAGATGACATTTGGTAAGAATATATCAGATTGGAAAAACTTTTTTGATGCGACACTTGTATTAACTGCTCAGATCTTAGACTAAAGCAGTTGTGCCACAGTCAACGGGTAGAATTGATATTTCCCGTTTGGAACCAAAAACCTTGTGTAACGGTTTATTAATACCAATTTTCTCAAAATCACGAGCTGTTGGGTAGTGAGTATTTCAGACTGTTGTATTGATTAAAATAAACAGTTATCATCCGTGTGTAGTTGCTGCTTCATTAAAACTTGCCTTCTGCCAGCCAAAGTAATATAAATGCATTTGTAAACTTTGCGGCTATAGAACCCACACTTGGACTGCTATTTTAAAGACTATACGGACTTTCGCATACTCAGCGAGTCTATTTGAACTCTTAATTATATCTCGCTGTAAATAGTCCCGAATAAAAATGTGACATTCATAAAACGTTTCTCACCTATTATGATTGTTGAATTATTAACATCAACTGTTGATTCTCTAGATGTCCTCATGCACTCCACGTAATACCGAGAAACTCAGAACCTTGTGTTGTCGATTTTATTCGATCGTTTCAACTAGAAACAGGAGTTGGTTGAAATTAAATACAATTTGCCGATTAAAAGAGAACAAATGCGAAATACGAAATCAACAAAATTTTATCTAATTAATGTTTATGTACGTAAAGCAAAGTAGTTTTTTCTCGTCAAAACCGGACTCTCTCAGTACTGGTAAGAATAAGCATGATGTTTATTATTAGTTGTATTAAGTAGTGTAAATTTAAGAAGGAGTCGAAGATGCTATACAGCACTTTTGTATCATATGCTAGTAAAACTGCAAGTTTAAGAATAAAGATATGATTAAAGATGGTGATGATGATTGAAGAAATACAAAAATTGACGGATGCAAAATATTTAATGAGAAATTTTGGTAAATCACTAAACCCTTAACAAAATCGAATAGAAAAACTTCAAGCCGCGGGAAATTTACGAAAAGGTCCGATTCAAACGACTCACACCAACTCAATTTTATTTAGAAAGCGACAACAGACATTCACCAAGAAATAAGGGTAAGCCATGTGATAAAACGTGATACTTAGTCGTTTCGTGAGACTTGTTAGTCCCAACAGGGCCAAGCTTCAAGGTAGCCCTGTAAAAATCAGATCGGCAAGGATGGAGTAAACTTTCAGATTACATATTCAATACCGCGTGTCTAATAATTCCGCCTGGCATTGAATGAAATGAACGAATTTTTGAAAGACTTCATTCAACTGTCAAGGCGTTTAGCTTTTGAATAAACGTACTGAGACACTTTAAATAAAAACGCAAAATATACATAATTGCTTTATTTCGTTTAAAAAGACGCTTCTATATCATTCAGTCGATATATTATCTAAAACGAAGGTAAAACTAATAATAATAATGCTAGAAAAGTTAGTGAAAATTTAATGATAAAACTTTTGCGTTTACATATAAAATGATCATAACCAGCCTTCCATTTCTGTCTGTCACCTCTTGCTGAGCGTGTGACCTCCGGGATGATTGATAAATTTCTCGCCTCCTCCTTGACAACGCAGTATAATATTCCTCAATAACAACTTTTGAGCTCAACTGACTGGAAATGATTCCTAAATTCAAAGTGTTAAAGCCTAAAAGAATTCCTCTTTGTAACTCCAAACACCCGAACTTGTTACTATCGATTGCCTATCACGTTTATCTTTTGGTCCTAGACTGTTTGCATAAAGGTAGTGTTTTGTTCGTGCCAGCCATATCAACCGACCAGTTTTCAGTATGTGTTTTATTTGTTGAAGTGTTCCAAATGGATTATTTTCCCAACTGTAGCACCTTTTCCTAACTGCGAGTCGTGTTCTATCAAGAACGTCTTCGATGGTCGAGTCAAATATCATCAATCAACCGCTTTATGAGAAAACGAAAACTGTTTCCTCCTGGGGGTGTCTTAAAACAGCGATAGCTACCGCTTGGTAAAGTGTGTTAAGCAATATAAACAGAAGACGTACAGAATAGAACGAAGAAAGCTCGTCAGACATAGTACGAATGATCCTAATATGTGGACTTAATTACGTTTAGATATGATGTCAGTTTATTTTATTATAAAGGAGGGTTCTTTCGTTAAATTTTCTAACTTGTAATTTCAAATTAGCGTGAAAATACCTCCTGCATATCTCCCCGTCAATAATAACATCTTTTAATCTATAGATAATGTTTAGAGTCTTCAGTGTATTCTCCCTGTTTATAGTTAAGAACAATTTGTAATAATTAGAACGACCACTGTGTTTGGTTTTTAGTAATACTTGGCGTTCAGTAATAAAGGAATCCTCCAGCTTTTGATATGAAAGCTACTTCTTCCAAATTAGAATTTTTTTTACTTTTTGAGAAAAGCACTTCTGCGCAGTGAAACTGATGTAGCTTCAACTCTCCATACCAAATTAATTCTAACGTTGCTTTAAGTATTTATTTCTTTGACTGGATTTATTTTGTAAAGCTACCACTTGAAAACAGCAGAGTTTTTGATACAGTCAAGTTGTCTAAACAAGAAGGATATGCTTGTTATTTTCTCAGACACACTAGAAGATGCCGTTTGGCCTCGTGCAAGAATATAATAAGAATGATTTTCCTGATTAACCCGTCAGAACATTTAAATTCGTATAAAACATCGCTCAAAATGGCAGTGTATTGTCCAGAAAAAAAAAAATGAAGAGAAATAGTCTAGTTCCATTGATACCCTTCGTCTTATGTTTAAAGATATTTCACTATTATTTAACACAACAAAAGGAGTAGATTCTTGACGGATCGGTTTGAAAGATTCCCAAGGAAACCATGCAAAATAAATCAAAAGCTCGCGCACGCCTGGTGGGTTACTGAATGCTATTGCCAAGATATTTGAAGGTTTGGAATAGAATGTTTTCCAATATTAAGAACTTCTAATTCGTTTACGGAAAACATTAGCCGCCTTCTTCATCCAAGGCAGGAGGTTTAAGACGGCTAAACGCCCGACCAGAAAAAAAGAAACATTTTCCTACCAGTACACTGTACAGTGATAAGAACGACTTCAGAAAAAAAAAGCTAAGGTGGGCTATCAAAAATGTACAGGAGAGTCAAATGGAAGGACTCATCGCATTTAGCGTCAGTTCTACTGGTCGTGGTTCTCCTACAAGGAATACAGACGACCAATGCCTTTGGGTAAGACTTCAAGTAGATCCTGTTCGTTTTGAAATTTTTACTGTTTATCTTGACAGAGCTTTGTGAAATTTAACGGTTAATTTTTTCTCTGTCTTTTTGTAAGCGGACCGGACCGACTCGTATATCTCAGCGCGTTTACTTGCCGTTGATTTTGGTTCTAAACCAGTTCGTTTCCTTCGGCTTACAAAATTGCTGCTCGCTGGTAAAAACTAAACTTGTATTTAAATTCCATTGATTAGTATATACTTAAGGAATAACCAATATTTGAGTTAACTTCCTTCATTTCAAGCGAAGTGTTAGCGTTGAATAAATGAGCCAGGTAATTAAAGCGATACTAGAACCGCATTGAATTCGTTAAACCAAGCCTCTTTACTACTGAAAATAATAAAAAGAGGGTAAGAACAAGAAGGGAAGTAAAAGGAAAACTTGGAAAGCAAACTGTTATTTTTCTGTCGTATTATAACTGGTAAAATTTATAACAGAAATTTTATCCTTGTAGGAATATTGGTACAATTTAAAATGCCTCTGATCCATGATGGATGCATGAAACTCTGACGTTAATTCTGTATGTTTGATTGATCTGTAATCATTTTAGAAGTCGAAATGGTTAACACAGAATTCGTTTTGAATTTGCAATAATTCTTTCAAGAAGTCGCCAACGGAAAGCGAAAAGGGGTGGAATAAACAGTGCGAGACCTTTGGTCTATGGTCAAAATGATGTGAGATCAGTTATTGTTAATGAGTTTATTCCAATCTCGTGGACAATTCCTAAAACTGAAAAGTTAAAAGACCCACAAGATGATATCATCTTTCGCTCAATCTGGATAAAATGCTTCAGGAGATATGAGGATGTCACCCGTTATGCAATTCCTTATGTAATGGGACCGCATTGGTATTTTCGTAAATAAAACTATCATTGATTTTAAATTCATACCTAACGAAATCCTCGAGAGGCAGTATTCACTTCGGAATTAATCGTAGTCCTTCTGTCGCGAAAATATGCGAGACGGGAGAGCTATTCCACTTACAGTCAGCTGAGTTTTCCCAAATGTGTCGATATATTGGTTATCTGTTTCTAAAACACCAAGGGTTTAAAGCATAAATCGAAAGAGGAATAATGTTTCAGTAATTTGGTAAAAATACTTCATTTCGAGATATCATTTTTCACGAAAGGAGACCCCAAAGTTGTTTTGAATTAGAACAACCTCGATCGAGTCTGAACTTTTTCTTAAATGCTTCATCCCAGTGACACAGAAGGCGTCAACAAGATCCCGCCAAGTCGCTCTGTGTCAATGATCACAAAATCCAACCAGAGCTTTAACGTGCTATAGGTGAAAGAATCGAGAGTAAAAACGGAACATTCCAGGGTAAAAACAAAAAGTCTAGAGTTAAAATAATTGGCGACACTACATGTGTACCGAACATGATAATCAATTTCGACAACGCTGAGGGTGTGAAAAGGTCATATTTCATGCAATTCGAAAAAGTGTTTTACTTCAAGATGGTGTCTATCATGAACTGGGTGAATGAGATGCCATGTAATTCTATAGGTAACAAAAATTAACTCGGCCACATTCGATTCTTTCGCGATCGAGGGCACAGTTTGCAGACAAAACTTAAAGATTCTAAAGCTAGCTACTACAGGGGAATCGATTCTCTCTCATCTTTTAGTTTCATCCACATTGATAACCAATTCTGAAAATTTAAATTTGAAAAATTAAATGAGTAGATCTTATTTCAGAGCTAAAAATTTTGCCCAAGTCACGAAAAATGTCATAAGTAATGGGATTCATTGCATAGCGGTTTCCATTTCATGACTTTCTCCTACTAATATGAACGGAAATAAAAAAAAAAAAATCCTTTATCTTGTGTAGGGCGACTTTAACTTTACTACTGGTACAAAAACACTTGCCAGTTGTTTGCCTTCTAATTATTTTCACCAAAGTGCCAATCAATATTGGACAATGTTTTTTTCTTGGAAAAGTGTTTTTAAACGAGTTTTTTAAACCAAAGGCAGCAATCAGTTTATCTAGTCTCGATAAAATCGAGTAGTTGCTAATCGATTTTCTCGTATTTTTCTTCTACCAGATATGATTTAGAGAACACATTTGAGACCGAGGTGAACAGCCTTGTGCAACTGGAAAATCAACGGTCACTGAGGAGTTGTAAGTGCTTACTCACTCGCAGTTGTTTGCTTTGTTTTGATTAGTATTATTAGTGAATTCTCTCAATTTGTAAAGCTGCGTTTTTTAAAAGCAATTTGCCGTGAAATTATTCTCAGAATAACACATAAACCTCTTCAGCTCAGGATGCCCTTATAAGAGCATGATAAAATTTATGAGCTTAACACCCGTTGAGGAAGCGCCTAATAAATGCATTTTTGCGTAAAACTCTTGTTTGCATGGCAACCTTAAGACAGAGACCTGGCGGCCCTTGAAAATAAATGGAGAGAACAACGTTTTATCTGCGGATTCGGCTTTGTGAAGGTTATTTCCGATCGATATTTTCAGAAATTCCGAAAAAACTTTGTGTGAGTGTCAGTATATCTCGGTACTATTATTTAACAGGTCAAAGACACATTTCCTCTCTTCTGATTGGACAACACCACGATCTGTGCACGTGAATTTTTATTCCAGGCGTTAAAGTGGGCGGACTGAAGTTTATGTTTTCCACTGGAATTAAAATTAAGTCGAAATGAAAAACCCGTGGCACAAGCCAAGTCTCCCCCGAAGTGTAACAGTAAACAAAAATAAAATAAAATAAAATTCAAAATTGGAACCTATGACAAGTTTATCTCATGTGGATACATTTTTGTGAACGGAACCTCTGGTAATGAACCAACTTATATTGTTGCTGAGGGCGATTCGATTGGGTAGCAACATACAGAAGAGCGGAATTAAAAGCATTTGCACGCAATACAGCTATTAATAATAATAATAATATTATATAGTGCCCAAGGTGGATTGGGTGCTGGTAAAGAGAAAGTTAACTTTAAATCAGTTGTCACCAAATGAAAAATTAATTCTTGAAGTGTTGAAGGGTACCTCAGTTCCTTAAATTTCGTTCAGGGACTTCAATAATTTCTGATGCAAATGCAGTTGTCAAGAAAAAGGAATGGAAGTCCCTGCGTAGTCTCTCTGGATTCATTGTTACTTTCAATGTTAATATTTTGTTTTGGTTCGTTTCATTAATGCATTTCTGTAATCTAGTATGTAGAGATTATTTCTTTTGAGGTTCGACTTCCATAAAGACTTTTTCAATGATCCGTTATTTTCTATTAGTATAGCACCTTTTTCCAGGAAATATACATTTTGGTTCTTCATGCGAGCATAACCTGTATGCGGGTGTAGTTTTTCGCTAGCTATGTATAATTCAACGGCGTGCCATTAACAGAATTCACGGGGTTGATAGTTTACATCTTTTGTTTTGAATTTTAGTGTGTTTGTTTTTACGAATCTTCCAGTCTTTGAAGAGCCAGTTCAACGATCGAGTGAAAATAGAAACAAGAAACAAAAATATTCCACACTTTTTACAACGATAAATGCCAGTTTCTTCCCTGTTGGGTCTAAATAGATGATTTTCACAAACATGGAAACGAATTGAAAAAAACTGCGTTTTGCATTAAAAAATATTGCTTGAGGCCAGAACTTCAATTGCTAAACAGGAAGACAACTGTTAATGATACTTTTATCAAAAGAAAATACTTACAAGAGAGCGCAGCGATCAAACCAGAGAATCACACAAATCGAAATTCAAGTTACGGGGCGTTCCTTTGGGATGATCTAAATCAGGATTGGTGAACCCAAGTCACTTCAATCAATGTCCAACAAGAGAACCGATGAATCCTCTCTGGGCAAGTCTGCGTCGGTTCCTTTGATGCATCATATTGAGAGTGATGTAAGATTATTCAATGATCCTGCACCAAATCAGCAGAAAAAAAAACATCTTTAGTTTTGAGTTGGGAATAGGCTCATATCTAATTACACCATTACATCTTCATGTCGTAAAAATGTATTTTCCACGCTTTGTCGGCGACACTGCATGGTTAGAAACGAACTTCTTTCTCTGTTTCTATCGAGTTTACGTAGAATTCTATTACTACACTAATGCAAATGCTGTTATCTGATTGGCTGAGTCATTGCACACTATCAGACATTAGTATAAATTTACCGTAGTCTATTGTGAATCCGTGAATTTGATTGGCTATATTACCGTTTACTATCTGCTGATAGTCTACAGTTACGCATCAGTGCACATCACGCATCACGTTTGAACCTGATGTAACATAATACAACAGTTCTTTTCTACGCGTTACTTGACATTTTTTCCTTTTTATGCAATGAGACTACTGTAAATTTATACTAAAACAATTAGACTACTCGCCCTCGTTTTCTACGAGCGATAGTCAACTCGGCTCCGCCTCGTTGACTATCTGCTCGTAGAAAACTCGAGCTCGTAGTCTAATTGTTAATTAGTGTGCATGGCGACGTTTTCTCGTTTTTTCAAACTTAAGTTTTGAAGGAAAATTTTTATGCAAATGGATAATAAAATTCCTGAGAGGACTTAACGAAGGGTATTTTACGCTTTCTCGACTTTTAAAAAAGTTGAAAACCGTTATTTGAAGTAAATTTTTGTAAGAATTATACGAAAACAATTAGATTATTCGCTATCGAATTCAATTTTGAACAGCAGAGTGTTTCTCTCGAGGAACTACCAGACCGATAGTTCCGAGACAAAAACTCTGTTGTCTTTATTGTTCAGCACTAAATTTTCTTCTGAGCGCCAGTTCAAAGATCATCTTGAAATATTTTAACTTTTTTACAGAAACATTTTCACGGACGAATACAATCCATCCGGGTATTTTACTCGGACGGGCACGATGGGCTGATAGTGACACTCCGCGGATGATCACTATCGCGTCACGTGATCAATTAAAACCAATAAGAAACGGAGTAAATTTAGTGAGAACTATACGGTAATAGTTGATTGGGCGCTCAACCTCAGCTAATTAACTATCACCTCGAGCTCGTAATCTAACTGTTGATAAGTGTAAATATCACCAATGCTATATGGGTTATTGACCAAGCGTAAGGTCAAGATGACTGGATATTGGCCAAGTTCTTTTTTTGCGACTCGCAAAAAAAAAAAAGAACGAGGCCAATATCCAGCCAACTTGACCGAGAAAGATTGGCCAATAAAGGATTTAGTAGTGGCTTTCGGGGAATTATTTCTCGTGGGACATGGCGGGTAGTCGCAAGCGTGCAAGATGGCTCCATCTTGCACGCTTGGGTATCCGATCACAGCGCGCGATTTGTTTCATCTTGCCCGCTCATGATCACGGTGCTAGGGTGCCATATAATAAGTTATTTTATTGAATACTCTATTCGCCACCTATTTCGGCCTCTTCTTCACGTTTTCGAAGTACCTATGGAAAGGAATTTGTAAAATTTTTAAACGACTGGTAAATTTGTACCAGAACAATTCGAGTATTCGCTCTCGATTTCTATGCGTGATGTAAATCTCGATGGCATAATCCAAGTTGTTGTTAAATGGAAACACGCATAGAAGTTGGGCGAACGAAAAATGCCGTGAAAACCAGAGCTGCAAGTTCGAGCTCCAAAATTTCCAAGCGGTAGAAACAATACGGTATAAGCATGGAGAATTTTTTTCTCTTCATTTTCGGCATATAAACGTTTTACACTTGCCCTCATTTTTGAACTAAGGAAACTCGGAATCATCCAACTGCATTACTACCTTTGACCTTTCCTTTTCTATCTTCCAGTACTGTTACTTTGAGCTGTCAGGGTGAGATAACACCTTGCTAACCAAAATGATTAATCAGCTCTATTTTCTTTTGCGCTTGCAGTGGAGGAAAGGTCACCGCTGACAATAACAGCACCCGCACCTAAACCAGATCAAGGAATAAACAAGGTTTTTCTACAACAAGCCCTTGGCAGTATTCTGCGTAAACGTGGTTATGCAGCCTCTACAGATGCTTGTTTTAGATTCCTGGATCAACTCCAGAAGAGCTGTGATGATTCCAATTCCACTGTGACTAAAAGAGACTGTTTTACTAGTTGCGGTAAGTTGGTGCTGCTTAATCAACAGAGCTCATTGTCGGACTTTTGAGTTATTTTGGCTGCGTACAAAGTTTAAAGTTAATTTTAGTTGAAGGAAACCTAAAAAGTACCAAAGGGAAAATAATATATCACCGAGGATCAAGAATGGTTAACGATGGAGAAGACTAACATGGATTACAAACGACAACAGAAAAAAAAAGGGCTAAACCTTTCAAGATGCACAATCTGCGACGTAACTCCTTTAACGCATTAAATTGAACACTTTAAAAAGATTAAAACGTTCTGTAACCAATTGATAATTTCCTTATAGTGCCTATGAAAACAGATGGAATTTGTTACAAACTATGGGAACCCGAATTATACGGAGAAACTTACATTCAGACAGAAAAGCGCTGGTACTACGACACACCCACCCAGACCTGCTTACAGTTCGATTACGGTGGTTGCCTTGGTAACGAAAATAACTATATCAACCTGGAAGACTGCCAATCAGCATACAACTGTGAGTATACCTTAAAGAAATAAGGACTTATGGAATGAGTAATAAATTCTTGTGACAAGTGAACTGAGCGTGGGACAAAGAAAATGATATGAGTACCCCCACAGGACTCGAACCCATGACCTCCCGAACACCGGGAGGGCGCTCTTTCCACTGAGCTATGAGAACTCATGGAGAACAAGGTCATTTAACTGGGTGGTGATAGGTGTCCTGTATACTGCTAGAATCAGCACTGTCGAAGTCACCGAGAGGGTGATAAGTGCATGAATAAAGATGGTGAATTTTAAGCTCGGTAATGAAATGTGAAAAGTGAACTGAATGAAGTGCGTGGGACAAGAAAAAATATGAGTCTCCCGACATAAATGGAACCCTTGACCCCCTGAGCACCCAAATCAATCAATCAATCAATCAATCAATCAATCAATCAATCAATCAATCAATCAATCAATCAATCAATCAATCAATCAATCAATCAATCAACCTGTCTATCAATCAATCAATCAATCAATCAATCAATCAATCAACCAACCAACCAATCACTCACTCACTCACTCACTCACTCACTCACTCACTCAGTCGGTCAACCAATCAACCAATCAATCAATCAATCAATCAATCAATCAATCAATCAATCAGTCAATCAAGCAACCAATTGATATGTCTTGCACTGGTTTGAAGGAAGACATTCGAACCGTGAAATTTGTGGTGTATTAGATTAACGACGGTATTATATGAAGAGCCTTAATTCTATAGTCACCAGAAAATCTACCAAATAATACAGATCTTATAAATTCAAGTGTTAATGGTGCCTGTACTGTAAGAAAAGTCATTTTTGTTTTGAGTGAAAGATTTTGAAATGTTTATTTCTCGTAAAAAAAATGTAGAGAAAAGATTGTATTTGCTAGAAGAACAAGAAGAAAGGGCCTCCCCAGTTATGTAAATGGCTACCGGTGAGATAAATGTCGAAGACAACCCTGAGATGAACAAGAGTCTCATTTAAGTGGAAGTAGATTTCATGGTACTGAAACTTGAGATAAGCCTCGTCCCGATGGACCATTACGTGCGAATGCCGACTTCTATTTTACTTTAACTATTTTTATTTCTTTCGTACAACAGTGGCACCCAACGTTTTGGACGAAGATAGTGCTGGCGATAGTGCATCTAATAATGCATCAGAGGCGATCAGCAGTAAGTTTAACTATTATAAAGAAAATCGCAGAAATTAAGATATAACATGTCTTGGTGAAGTAACGCATAAATAATCCATTGGTGACTAGAATCTACTTTTACACCAAGAATTGCATGATATGAACCTGCGCTCAGCCGGTATATTCAGAAAAATTGCCAGGTTTATAAAAGACTTATTACTCATACTGGGGTCGCCACTTTTGAAATGCTCTCCCGAAAATTTGTTATAATGTAGCTCTCATTGACCAAGCGAAAGCTCGAATTTCACCCATAAAGTATCTAAAAATTCTTAGCAAAGTAGAAACAGTTATACATCAAATGTACTTCTGAGCCATACAATTTTTCCACGTCTTTTGTATACAAAAACGGATACCATAGTACTGCAATAGAAGCTTTTAGTCAAGGTTGTTTCTGTTTTTACTGTGTTTAAGTTCTCTGTAAGGCCTATAGTAAGTGTCACTTAAACTACACGTTTTACACTGTTTTACCGATTTTCAGGTTATGGCACGTGTTCTATATTTGGAATTGCACATTACAACACCTTTGACAATAAGACGTATACCTTCCACGGCAAATGCAATTACGTGATGGTAAAAATCCCATCAGAACCGGAAAAGTTGAAAGTGGTCGTCAACCACGATGCTCAGTGCGACCCTCTTATACCCTGCCAAAAGACGCTTACCATTAGTGCTTACGGGGTTGAGGTTGAACTCGATAAAAAAGAAAGCAATGGGCAGTTTCAAGTGAAAGTTAACAGTGAAACAATTGATAAGTTCCCATATCTGCATCAGCCTGACCGAGCAGTCTACATTAGAGTCATGGTATGTATGATATAATTTTATAAAGTATTAAGACAAAACCTCGTGTAACTTGCTAAATGGGAAAATTGCTGCAGGGAAAACAACAAAAAGAGCACCTTAAATAGCAACAGCAACAAATTATTTAATTTGCCCAATATTATTGTGTAAATTAATCTGTCATATACAGCTCTTTCCCTCGAGTGTCGAACGTTACTTCTTTTGCTTTGGTATTGCATTAACACGCTTCGTGATTGGCTTGAAAAACTCGCGCCACTTTGGCAATCAAACGTGAACCAAAACAAACCGTGACTCGGTCGCACTCGTTTTCCCGCGCTTTGCGACAGCTACATGGATTTGCCTGGAGTTTTGATTGGTTCAATGAATTTCGTCGTTCTTTGTGATTGGTCAAAATGACTACTTTGGTTTTAGTTACGATACTCTGTTGAATACGAGTGATTATATGAAAGTTCATAAGTTTGAACTTCGGAGAATGATATGAAGGTATGATTGATCTTCGCAGGTATACACATAACTTAATAGTTGTGAACTTCAGGCCTAAAATTGAAACCTGAAAAAAATCTGGCTTCAATCTCACAACTGCTTAAGTTGTTCGTATAACCACGATGATCAATCGTATCTTCATATCATTCAGTTGAATACCGCTCTAATCATCCCTTGTTATTTTCTTTATCATTGCCTTTTCATTATCATTTGCATTACTCTTGTAGCTAAGATATTTTTTGTTTGTCTATCGTTGTATGCTTGTTGTCATAAATTGTAATAAGTAAATGTATATACATGTAAAGAAGACCTGCCAAAGCGATTATACATGGGACGTTCAGATTGGACTACGAGTTCTAGATTGAGTAGGAGTATTTTTTGCATTTTTTTTAATATGGCAAAGGTTGCCCATCCCGCCACAGAGTGCTAATGCAGGTGCATGTGATCAGTTTAATACAGTGCAAAGTAATAATGTGCTGTGCATGGTGCTCCTCCAAAAAAAATCAATCAGTTAATCAGTCAATCAGTCAATCAGTCAGTCAATCAATCAATCGATCGATCAATCAATCAGTCAATCGATCGATCGATCGATCAATTAATCAGTCAATCGATCAAACGATTAATCGATCAATCAATCAATCAATCAATCATTCAATCAATCAATCAATCAATCAATCAATCAATCAGTCAGTCAGTCGATCAATCAGTCGATCGATCGATCGATCAATCAATCAATCAATCAGTTAGTCAGTCAATCAATCAGTCAGTCAATCAATCAGTAAGTAAGTAAGGAAATAGGTAAATAAAATTGTTAAAGTTGTATACTTGTTACCATTTTGGAAATTCAAACCAGTGATATTTTCAGACCCCTCGCTCTTCATGTTAACTTTAGGAAAAAGGGTATGTCATAGGATGAGATAGGTCTGTGAAGTGATAATGTGGAACGTTACCAGGAGTAAAAAGTCACCCTCGTACTCGTACTCGAACCTGAAGTCCCTGTTTACAATATAAACAGAAGTGAAGAACACACTCCTTGTTTTCTTTAAGTTCCCAGCAGATGGCGCCAAGCAATACATCATAGTGTCGACAAAAGACAAAGTAGATATTATATGGGATGGAGAGCGGTCAGCAGATATTCAGGTCCCAGAAGAATTCAAAACCAAAACTGAGGGTCTTTGCGGAAATTTCAATGATGATATCTCCGATGAGTTCAAAGATAATGGCGGAGTGGTCCAAACAGTTGCATACGAATTCGCCAATTCGTACGTAGATAACAATTGCGAGTCAGCCCGAGTGACTCCAAAAGCATGCTATAATTTACAAGAGGCAGATCAAAAGTGCTCGAAGCTAGAGGAAAACGTATTTTCTGCCTGTAGCAGCACCGTCGATAGTTCTTTTTTCAAGACACTTTGCATGAACGACGTTTGCGCCAGCCCCCTAGACCAGCGAGACGACATGGTGTGTGCGATGCTCGCCCGATACAGTAGACAGTGTGCTTTGAATAATGTCATACTAAGCTGGAGAGCACCGAACGTTTGCCGTAAGTAACATAAATATAAAGTAAAATACGGAAAGTAATTATCGCTTCTAAAATGTTTAATACTTAATCAGGTTAAAGCAGAGAAAATCACAACCGTGAAGGAGGTTTGGATGCCCGGTCTGAATTAGCTTATTTTTTGACGATGTTTCTTCTCCGTTTACTCCTTATTTTTTGTTCCGATTGAGAAGTTGTGTCAAACACTCAAGACAGTGTCTCATCAGCTATCCAGATACCCCGAATTTCCTCAAACTGAAATACTACACTGCGAGTCGTAATTTGGTGTTTGGATATCCCGATGGAACTCTGTCTCTCGTGTTTGATGTAATGCATCACGCACTCTTTCACTCCTCCACCAGACAGCTTTCAGGTGTGATTTCAGTCAATGTTCGAACGCCCCCTTACCGTAGAGACTTTTTCATAGGTAAAAACTAACTAAGATAACCTCCCTCGCACCCGGGTCATCGGATTTAAGACCATGATACTAGATGCGTCTTTTCTTTACAAGTAGTTAAAATTCACTCGCATCCGAAACATCGGGGACTAGACCATTAGGGTTTCGTTGTTCTTCCGAGGTCCCCTTCTGATTGGTCGTTTTGTTCGCAGGAAAGTTAAAACCGAGCAATATCCAATCAGCGTTGTAGAAACGATTCTTTAACACTACGTCACAATAAGTGAATCCAAGAATTCTTTCGGGGGGTTTGGGGTAAAGAGAGAAAAACATGTGCACACACACAATAGATCTATATTTTTTTCTTTTTCACAATGTTGTTCACAGCAATAACGTGTCCAGCAAATATGGTATACAGTGAATGTGCACCAGGCTGCCCAAAAGTCTGCAAAAATCTCGACATGAAATGCTCCACGAAATGCATCCCTGGTTGTACCTGCCCAGATGGCCAATATCATGATGGTAAAAAATGCGTGGACAGGGATCAATGCTCCTGCTACTACCGTGAAAAACGTTATGATCACGGGGCATCTCGTTACGAACCTTGCCAAGTGTGGTAAGTGAAGCCATTGTTTAAAATGTTTTATTTTGTACTGGGTTGCCACAGGTCAGGAAATGGTCAGGGAAAAAGTATTCTCCAAGGTCACGAAAAGTCATGGGATTTTACTTTGAGTGAGCAAAAGTTGACAATTTTATGAGAAGTCAGGGGAAATTGAAGTCACAAGTTACAACACCGCTGTTTTAATACCAGTAAGACAAAAAATTTCAGGTCGTTGTGATCTCAGCGATGTCTTTCCTCGCTTAAGAAGGCCAAAGTATCCGTCTTTTGATGAGTGGAAAGGACTGCTGTAAGGTAAAAAGAGTAAAAGTGTTTATATCCAAACGAAGAAACATTGCAAGGTTAAATATGCATGTCTTTAAAACACTTTGCTTTTTCTCAGTGAATGCAATGGGGGAGCATGGATATGCCACAGCATTCCTTGTAAAGGTAAGTTGAATTCCTAAAGGTAAGTTGAATATACCGCAATTCACTATATCGATTATCCCGATCTGCTTCCGTACTGGCATCGTAACTCAGTTGGTAGAGCATCGGTAGATCTAATCCGGAGGTCGTGGGTTCAAACCGCACCGAGGTCAAATTTTCTTTGACCCTTGGGGACTAAAGAATAACAACTTCTAACACCTTAAAATAAAAATGCATTTTGATTCGTAATCCAACGAGCTTAACCCATGATTAATTGAGGGAAATGGTTAAGTAACTTGGCAGAGTTATTTGTTGTACGTTTTTGTTGCCTATCTTGGGGGTTGACCCTGTACAAAACCTGGTAAAAGACAAATGGTGGTTACGTGTGCTCATGTAAGTAACCAATAGAAGCATTGAGATTACGTGATTCATGAAGAGCCAATAAGCATAAAACAAAAGATATGCAGGGTCAAGGACCTTTGAACAGAAATCTTGGATTGATTGTTTACTTCTTTGATGTTTACCGACTTACCTAACCATTCCCCTTTATTAACTATGCCTCTTCTAATAAGACTGGCCTTTACATTTTTCTATACAGATGTAATACACTATTTAGCAAGGTTTAAGAAAAAAACTGATACTCAGTTTATTTCCTGTAGGAACCTG
>JAHPZR010032523.1:0-10046 GCA_019787425.1 Platygyra sinensis | reverse complement strand
CTAGAGGGTGATAATAATAGATGACCCACTGAGCAACTGTAAATTTGACTTGACATTTTTAAAATTGCTATTTAGTTTCATAGTACACAACTTGTGTGCAGCACATAGTCATCAGACAAAATTGCCAAATGCGAATTTACATTATCACACTGATTTGAAATACACATGTTATCATTGGAAATATCATAGCTATAATACATTATTATATATTATTATAATGTGCATGATTGCTCATTACAAAACATCAGAAAGTTGGAAGTTATCGATAAACGCTGTTACTTTGTGTGACAAGAGGAGCTCTAACAGGGCTTGAGACTAACTTTTCAGCTTGCCAGCCCAGTGGCTAACGTGACACGTTTGATTCACTAGCCAAAATAAATTTTTCACTAGCCGGATTCTCTAATATCCATCATCATGTCAAGTCAAGTAAATGCTAGCCTCAGTGTAGTTAGCAGAATGCTTTGTATGAACAACTGGCAAGTACAAAGTTTTTGTGCCCTTGATCCTCACAGAACCGCCATCAAAACTTCGGAACTAGCACGCCAGAAACTTACCATCGAAAAACATTCCTCTCTTTCAAAATGCTGATTCACGATTTCTCGTGAACTTAATAATTTGTTCCATTTTAACTTTATTTACAGGTTGCAAACATAGGCATCATTCAAATTTTCAGTCAACTGTGAATTTTTTAATTTTTTCAAAGCCTATGTGATCTACAGATGCTGTGCACACTAAGGGCAAAAAAAAAACAAAGGAAAAAGTGAATCATTCGTTCACATTTTAGTAAATTAAAGTTCTTGTCTAGGCCAGTGAATTATGTATGATATATGAACAGCATCAAACCACAGTAAACTAGAGAGTACAAACTTAATAAGATGACCCAGCTCAAGTGGCTAGAAAACAGTACTTAATTTAAAGCTTAATAAAGAAGTGGTGGACTGCTCATACTCTAAAACTATGTTTGTGTACAGTTTTTATTGTGTATTTTCTTTTTCTTTCACTGATTATCCTGGCCGGCCTCGATTAGCGCTGCTACAGTTGTACATGTACATGTACCTGTGGAGCTATGGGAGTAAGGCTTAATTGAGAAGTAATGAAATATTGTTGTTGCTGTATTTCAATGGCAAGAGAGTTAACTTATAATTTCCAGCTTTCCTTTCTTTTGAAAAAGTGTTCATATTTCAAATGGCTGCAGGTGTATTTCAAATCAGCATACTCACTGTTATGATGTACAGTCGCATTTGGCAATTTTATCTGACGAGTGCTGCACACAAGTTGTGTAGTACGAAACTAAATACACGTAGTAATGAAATGCCAAGCCAAATCTACATTTGATCAGTAATGTCATCTGTTATTTTATATATATTGTTTATACATTATGCAGGTCCAGAAAATATCCATACTCCCCCACAGAAGGGATTGGAATTTCCTGGGGGTGGGGGGTTCTGTAAGGACAAAAATGTATGAAGTATCAGGTTGTCAGTAGGTTTTTGAGTAGCAGGTTTCCATCCAAAAAGTAGGCAGCTATTTCCATTTTATTTCTCTGATATCCCGCTCAGAACTGACCTACTATCATTCGGAGTAACCGGTGCAGTATTCAAAATAGCCGGTGAAATGCGCCGGTTGCTGGCTTATTTTGACAACCCTGAAGTATGAAGCTTAATTGGAATTTCCAGAGGGGTGGGGGGTGAGGAGTGGGGTCTAAGAGAAAATCTCTTCTGTAGGGGAGGTATAGATATTTTCTGGAACTACACATTATAGTACCAGTAAACCCTGTTTGATTGATGATCACTACCAATTTCAAGGAATATATGCTATTTAAGCAATAGAAAACGTTTCCGTGTTTGCATAGCCTGATATAAACACGAGAGGGGTTGGGAGAATTCGAGACAGTTATGCAAACCCGAGACGAAGTCGAGGGTTTGCATAACTGTCGAGAATTCTCTCAACCCCTCGAGTGGAAAAAAGTTTTCTATTGCTTTTATAAAATATTTCTCAAATTAATTCGACAAATGAAGAGAAATTTTGTTTATTGACTTCTTGATCCAAAACGCTTTCTCAATACACGCTCTAGACGATCATCTTTCAAACTAACCAATCAAAACGCGCATCTGATAATGCACGAACCAATGAAATTTCGCGTTACAAAAATCAAAATTTTGGGGCAAAATCGCCAGCAAGCAAGCGAGCGCCGGTAAATGAAAGCGATATCAGCTTTGAATCCTTCTAAATCTTTGGGAGAAATGCCTAAAGTTCGGTGAAAACAGAAGAAATGTTTAAAAGATTTACGACTCTCTATGGAAAGAACTTAAAGATGAAACCCCAGGCCCGTAGCCAGGATTTTTTACGGGTGGGTGCGATCAGTTGATTATACGGACCAACGAGCGCCGGAGGCGCTCTTGACTAGGGGGGTCCGGGGGCATGCCCCCCCGGGAAATTTTGAAAATTAAGTTGTCTGAGACTGTATTTCGTGCGTTTTGAAGGTCAGTATGATAGCAATATAGGTCGCTAAAAAGCGAACCTAAAAACGTGGATATTTGTCAAATTTTGAACTTCAAAGTTGATTTTGATGCTTTACGTATGTATTTTACAATGTAGAGAATAACAATGCCAATGTCACTATTTAAAAATAACAAAAATAGAAATAAAGTTGTAAATCCGTATTGTTCACTCGGCTGGCTGCTGATCATCACGATCTTTCAGAAGTGTGCCAAGCTCAAGCCTCCTTGGGTGCATCTTGGCAAACAGATCAACTACTATGTCCAGATCAATGTCTGTCAGATAGTGGATGTGCATAAGGGCCAGAGAAGAGAGCCTCTCTTGTGTCATACTGGCTCTGTTAAAAGTGTGTAGCCGTCTAAGAGCACTTGCGCTTCGTTCGCATTCACAGCTAGTGGCTGGGATGGTACAGCAAATCTTACTACGCAATCAGTGAATTAGAACAGAACAAACAGAACAACACTATTATTTTTTTTTTACTAGTTATTTTTTTAACAAAAAAGTGGACCTCAGCAGTCTGCGGGGGGGTGCGGGCGCACCCATCGCACCCCCCCTCCCTACGGGCCTGAACCCCTGTACTTGATCGCTCTTGAAAGTGACGCAAACTTGCCCGATTTGGCAGCCCGAGAGGACGGTTGAGAAGCTGAATCGCTCATCGTGCCTTGTGAAGTTTTGCTGGTTTGGAATCATAGCACAAGCAGGCAAGTTTGAGTTAATGCAGTTAAGTCGAAGGGCATTAAATCCACCAGTCTGGTGAGCTGTCTGGTACATTCTTCCAAGTTTTAGTGGTCATTTTTTGAACATTTGACAGCCAAAACACGGCAACCGATCGGCCGTGTAAAATTTGTTTTGAACAGATTTCGCTTCGCAGACTGTAGCGTATAAGCTTAGTCGGCGTTTAATTTCATTTCACATCTTTTTCAAAAAACAAAATGTGCTTTTGAGAATTTTATTGTATAAATTAAATGCAAAAATTATTTTGAAAAACGTTTATTGTGTATTTTGTTGCATAATATTTTGTTGTCTTCGCTTGAGCTCCCCCGGCAAGGTCGTCTAGCTCACTAACATCGAGGCATGCAAAGGGCTTTCGTTCTTCTTTCTTTTGCTTTCTTTCCACGGGTGTGAGGGAAAGAGATGGTCAATCCCCAAATCAAAACTTGGAAAAATTTTCTTCATTTAAATTCCTTAATGTTTGTACTTGAGAGTTGAACTATCCGCTTTGAAATGGTTTTAAATTGTGCCGGGGAAACACAGAAAGCGTGACGTGCAACCCATGTTTACATACTCTCATGCAAACACGCCTCTCGGCCAATCAGAGCGTGCGTACTATCTTAGTTATTTTATAAAGTAATGTCAAACTACAGTGGAACTTTGATATAATGAAGGGCAATGTGATTGGCAAAATATGTTTGCTCTAACAAGGTTTTGTTGTATCAAGGTTTTTTTCTGCATAGTTTACTGTTACTAGGGCCACAAAAATCTTTTGTTATACTGAGGACTTCTTCATATAGAGGTTTGTTAAATCAAGGTTCCACTGTGCTAACGACATTCCTTCCAGAGGTGAATAAATGAATTCCATAATTGAAAATCAAGTTTCATTACTCATTTTGATAGTCAGGTTAAGAGCTGAAAATTCAAAACAATATTGAATTTGATACTCAAATTTTGCTTGAATTAAAGGGCCCTAGTCAGCCATACCTTTGTTTTTGTTTACATGTGAGAATTTGGCTATTACAGTGTACCAGTATATTTTATTCGGAGCCTGTCAAAACAAAGAAAAATCACTGTAGAACTACTCAAGATAATTAAACATACCTTCTGGAACACAGCTTACAGTAAAACAATAAGGACTCGCTTCACCATGCTATATCAATAATTTCGATGTCATCGAAAATGGCAGAGGCTGACTAGGGTCCTTTAATGCACATTAAGTCAAATGCATCACATCTTGCAAAAAAATAAAGGGCTTCTAGAGCTTGCATACATTTGTCAGTGCAACATGAAACATCTTGTATAGCCTTGAACATTGTTGCTTGAATTGTCTTTAACGTGTTTAAGCCTGCAAACTCTGGCCCTCACATCCTTTCATACTTTGTTTGCACTGTGAACTTTATTATGCAACACAACTCTCTCTTCTCTCAAAGGCATCTTGAGTATGTTCTCACATGCTTTTATAGAAACACTGGTGCTTACAATGTAGTTTTCCAAATGTGATACAAACCTTTTGTTATTCAATCCACTCAACACTTAGTGTTGATCTCAGGTTTTGGTTTGAATTTTCAGCTCTTTGTTTTGAGGTTACCTTGTACCTTTCAGGGTATCTTGCACCCACTCCATTTAGCATGTCTAATTAAAGGCAATAAAGCTGGCTATCGATCTACATGTGTACCAAAAAATTGGAAATATAATGAATTGTCAAATTTTTTAGGGCTTCTCTATGCAAGCATCTAAATCACTTTTTGAAAGCTGAGTCAAAGGGAGTCTGCCTCAAATTTTGGACAGTAGCTAGTTTAACATTCATGTCTGCAAATTTTTATTTTGAGACATTTTATTCCCCGAGAGTGATTTTTGTACTGTCACTTCATGTTGATTCTTTAATCCGGTGAAAGTCTTTGGTACAGTTGTATAGTTTGATAACCAGCTCTGTAAGTTTTAATTTGATATGAGGTTAACATAATTATAGTGTCTACAGATTAAACTGGATGCACTACATCCCTTTTGTGTGATATACCTCTAAAGGCATATGCGGGTGATTTAAAAGTGAGAAAATTCTAACAACTTTTTATCACACCAGATATTACCAGTAAATCAGACCACAGTTCAATGTTATTAAATGCTTTTCCATATTTCATTGCATAAAATTACATTTAGGGATAAAAAATCAAATGACATTGACATACAATGAATGCTTTCAAAACTGTGTGAAAAAGTTTTGGTGAATAATTTCATTTTAAATGCTACTGCATAGGAGTTCAATACTTTATTGGTACATTGTAGACACATATGTATAGACAAAAATGTAAAGGAAGTATCTAGTGCTGTTATGACTTTACAGTCATGTTTAATAAAGTGCATTGTGAAATATCTATTTTGTCTCTCAGTCTCTTTGTTTTGCTTAAGAGTTTAACTTTTCAGCTTACCACTGAAAGGATAAACTTACACATACATTTAATTTCATGTTTTGATAGTGTTTCGGTGTTCAATTGAATTGGATTGGGCAGCTCATTATTAATTACCACAACTTGAGATACATTTCCTTCAAGCACCGAGTTTCGAAAATTTGATGTATATCCAGTAGATCCGCCATTGTGATGCTCCAATAATAATATTATTGTACACACAAGGCCTTTTCAAAATAAAACTAGCTTATAGAATGTAAATTCGAATGAATTACATCTTTAAGCAATCTTTAGGCCAATAGTAAGTATTTGACGTTAAGTATATCTATACCTTAATCCCGCTTAAAGGAGCATAAATCTGGCTTTGACCAACTTTACAGCAAGTATAAGATTTGGCGTAAATCTGAGATCGAAGGAATTTAAGCCAAACGTAAAGTTGGCTTAAAAGTTTTAGTCTCTTTAATTTAACTTTAAACATAGGCGTAAAGTTAGTGTAAAGTTCAGCTTTAAAAAATGTAAAGGGCGCGTAAAGCTGTTTAAATTACAAATTTACGACAGCTTTACGCTAGCTTTACACCGCAGTAAAGCTGTCTTTTCATGCTGTGTAAATGAACGACTGAAGACTGAGGACAGGAAACAGTCGATAGCCGCTATGTGTGCGAACATAAAAACGAGTTATTTTCTTTTTATGGACTATTAGAAGAGAATGTCTAACTAATGAGTGCAGGTTTATCTGTTGTCTCAAACCTGTCTTTCAATTCTACACAATAAAACGCTTAATGCTGAAAAAGCAGGCTTCAACTGAACTGATTCATCTTACCTTTGCCGAGTCAGGTCCAGCGCGATGAGCGGTGTAATCAGGTTCGTGGAAATACAAGGTAATGAAGGAGGGTCGCCTATTTAAAAAAAATACCGTCAAAAAGTTAAGTGCAACACCATGAAAAAACCTTCTATTAACTTGAATTCGAGGCTACCAGCATTAAGTATAAATCTAGTAGCGTTCTATCACGAATGGCGTTCTCGGATTGGCTACAGTACTGACTATCTATTTAAACAATAGAGTGTTTCTGTCGAAGAGAACTATGGGCTGATGGTTACCCCGCGGAAATTTGATGTTCTTGAAATAAATATTTGCCCGAGAAGCGAAGCTTCAACGGCAAATTTGCTAGTTTAAGAACATCAAATTTCCAAGGGGCAACTATCAGACCGATAGTTTCGAGACACAAACACTCTGTTGTCTTTATTGTTCACCACTAAATTTTTCCTTAGCGGCGTGCCTCAAAACTGAAAACGACAAGAATTTCTTTATCAAAATTTCAACCGCTATGGAGCACTTAGGTGTTTCGTATTTTCCGTTATATGTCTTATACCATCTTCAGATCATATAATTACATCTATACGTGTATAAACAATTTTATATGTCAACCGTTGACTTCTAAAGACTCAAGATACTTTCTAAAGAGGAAACCTCGAATCTTGAAACCTCTGTGTTTGCTTGACGTTTTACTATACCGTAGTTTACCGCGGTTTTCAGCCTAAAAATACTTTCTTGCCCTCTTCTAACTAAAATCGACATAAGACGATAAATTCTTTTCATCTTATCTAAAAGAACTGTAGGAGAAAGCTGCCTTTGATGAGCCACTTCTGCTGAGCGGGCATTATCGTCTGATAATCGCCCTAGGGCATTCTACTGACAGATAGTGCCCGCGCGAGATCGTACCATGTGATCAGTTTGACCAATGACGACAAAGGAAAATTTAATGGTGAACTATAATGACCAATTAGATTATGAGCTCGAGATTTCTATGAGGCCGAAGGCCGAATCAACTATCGCCTCATAGAAATCGAGAGCGAATAATCTAATTGTTTTAGTAGAATTCTAACTGAAATTATAACGCAATACGGTTTCCGATGCTGATTTTTCCACGCATTAAATGAACAAAGTTGCACGTATCGAACTGTCCTTGACCAAATTTGCAGTTGTTTACGTGCGTACCCGCTTTTTCAATATATTCAAGCTTTTAAAGTCATGAAAATCGTAAAATGTGCTTCTTTTAGTCTTCTCAGGAATTTAATTACCCATTTACATCTAAACTTTCCTTCCAAAACTTAGGAAAAACTATAAAAACATCGCATTTCGTGGACGACCAGCAGCCACTGTACTCTAATGGCTGATAGTATAACGAGTAGCTCAGCCAATCAGATTGCACAGCATTTGCATTAGTATACTAGTAGAATTCTACTAATAAACCAATTAGATTATGAGCTCGAGATTTCTATCGCGTGATAGATGACCAGGGCGCAAACTATCGCGCGATAGAAATTGAGAGCGAATAATCTAATTGCATGTTTTAGTATAAATCTACTAGTCGTTTCAAAACTTTTATCTAAATCGCTTCATGGGCACTTCGAAAACACAAAGAAGCGGCCCCAGCGCCCGCTGCTAAGCTACTCACTATCTATCACAGATTAGTATAAATTTACCGTAGTCTATGTGAATCCGTGAATTTGATTGGCTAGATTACCGTCGACTATCTGCTGATAGTCAACAGTTATGCATCAGTGCACATCACGCGTCACGTTTGAACCTGATGTAACATAATAAAACAGTTCTTTTCTACGCGATACTTGACTTTTTTTTCTTTTATGCAATGAGACTACGGTAAATTTATACTAAAACAATTAGACTACTCGCCCTCGTTTTCTACGAGCGATAGTCAACTCGGCTGCGCCTCGTTGACTATCTGCTCGTAGAAAAATCGGGCTCGTAGTCTAATTGTTAAATAGAACGTGAGTAGCGTAGCCAATCAGAGAACGGCATTCGTGATAGAAGGCTAGTAGATTTATACTAATCCGTGATAGATAGTGAGTATCGTAGTACCGTGGCGCTTGAGGTCGCTTTTTGTGTTTATGAAATGTCTTTGAAGAAGATTTAAATTAAACTTTGAACGACTCGTTGATTTATACTTACAACAATTAGAAAATTCGCTCTCCATTTCTATCATGCGATAGAAATCTCGAGAGCTCATAACCTGATTGTTTAATATATCTTACAAGAAGCGTTATCGCGTAGTATCGCTCGTTGTAGTTTCAAGAGTCATGCAGTGTTTCGAACTTTGACGAGCCCATAGGCCAAAAACAAACAGCAGAAAAGCGTATTACAGCGACACTGGATATCAAATTACGATAGCAACCTAACGCCAAAGGGATACTGAATAATAACCAGAAAGGAACAAGGATGCTTAAAGATGGAGAGATTAACACGGATTGCAAACAACGATTTAAGCTCAACTTTTCAAGATGTGCAAATCGTGACGTAGCTCCTCTAAGATATATCTCAGCGATTTCGGTTTTCGTCTGGATTTGCGCGCAGGCACACCTGGGGGGGGGAGGGAGGTGTCCGTCAAGGCGGGCCGCCGGGTACAGATCTAGCCAATGGCCTATCTGCTGGTTGCTTTATTGGGGGCCAGCGGTTAAAAGCAGGGAAAGAGGAATACTGGCACCTCCACTGGTTAGACTTAAGGATTTTGAGTGCCAATAACCATGGTTATGAGTCTGTTTTCTCAGTTGTGAATCTTGTTGGATGTTCTGTGTTGACATGGCGCCCTGTTGGAGACGTCCAGGTCACGTGCATGCGTGGGGGCCATTCTCCTAGCCAGGGGATGGTCACATCACTTTGGCCGCTGGGACTGTCTTCGAGTCAACTGCGGGCATGTTTTTGCGAATACGGTCAGATATATTTCCTGTTAAACTTGCTGCTAACTTGCCGGGAAATTACACAATAAAAATCGACATATTTGTACCAATCGCACACCTGTCCTTCTTGGGATCAACCGGACCAGCCCTGGAGCGGGGAAATCCAACCAACTCAGCACTTTATCTACACGAGTTTCAAATGGATGGGACCCCTGGACAATGTGAAGACCAGCAAAATATGGCTAAATATATTATGAAAACCACTGAAAAGATTCGCGACAAGATTTCTCTTAAAATTCTGTTTTTGTGCAGATTTTGGATTTTGCTTAGTTTTTAGACTCTTCACAAATTCTTTTCGCAGCTTTTGTATTCGTTAATATATCTTTTTGTTGATTTCAAATTAAATTTTGGAACTGTTGTGACACATTCAAGTTGTCTAAAAAAAAGATGGTGGAAAAACTGAGAAGGGGTGCAAAGATGGCCGTTATTTTCAAATGTGATGGCATTTTCGACGATTTAACGCTATGGCTAGTCGCTAACAGTAAATAGTTAAATGCATTGCAAGCCAGGCAATTTCGCTAACCACTTTAGGAATTCTTTATGAGAATTGGGGAAGCACAGAAAGCCCTCCAAGCTCAGGCCCGCGGCTAAATAGAGTTATTTACCGGGTTTTGCCTCTTGGAAGAATTGAAGGGTACATGAGGTTCTAGAGGTCGAGAGACCTTTATTAAG
>JAHPZR010032519.1:22500-43907 GCA_019787425.1 Platygyra sinensis | reverse complement strand
ATCAGCAAATCTTTCAAAACAGGGTTGTTTACCATTTACTCTAAAAAACCGGTTGGTCGACACTGAGTTGTAGTAAATGGAACGCGTCAAATCCTGAATGGAAATTTCCAAGACTTTTTCTTGGAAGATAGGATCAAAGGCGATCCAAGCCAAATGGTCTGGAACTAGTAAAAACTAGCAAATGGAACGCACATTTTCCATTCGGAAATTACGTTTGGGAATTTCGATCTACCGTTCAAGAAATCCCGTTTTCCCAAGAAAATTTCCGTTCGGGGAGACGAAATTAATCTTTCCATTTACATTCCATCTGAAATTTCCGGATTTTTTTGGGTGAATGGTAAACTACCAGGGAAACCACCTATCGATTAAAACAGTCCTAAAGCACAATCAGTGGTTACTGTATTAGAATTCGTTTCAATTTTCTGTAGGAATGTTTCTCACCTGAACAGCGTTAGCAGGTTTTTCCTCGCAGACGTTTTTAAACTTGAGCACTCGAGACGCTTCAGAGTAGACATGTTTGGCTCGGTTGTGAAGTTTGAAGCTGTTTACACCCGCAGTTGAGGGGCTCATACATTGGCTGATCAACTCTTCCTCCTGTAAAACAATGCAAAAGCAATGACTTGACCTGTAGCCAAAATGGCAGGCGAACCTACCTCTAGCGAGGTTATCACCGAAACTCAAGTACACCATCAGTCTACCAACAGCAAAAAATTTATCTGGCCATATTCACAAACTGTTACCAAGCTGTTTGTTACCACTTCAAAGCCTAACCAATGTTAGCCAACCATTTGTTGCCAACGCAAATTTTCATTCAGCGTCCATACGGAAAACAAAACATGTTTCTAAAAAACTCCGAAATGTTTTCCTCCGACTCGTCACAAATTTGCACACTAATGAAATAATTTTTGGAAACGTACTTGTTTCCTCTTTAGCAAGGGCTTCTGCTTAGGAAACGCAAGTGTCACCAAGACACAAATTGTAACTGGTTTTTGTTCAATCAACATACCGAGAGCTCAAAAAATTTGCAAAGCTCTTCCTTTGTGTATGGCTCCGAATGAAGAAATGAGTCGACCATCTGTACCCTGCATCAAACACGAACAAAAAAAAAAACATATGTTACAATCAGTTTTAACACAATAACAAAAGTCCCACACTTGATTAGAAAACACCCGTTCATTTGAGAACCATCTAAAGTTAAACGATGCATTTTAACTGCGCGCAGCTTACATTTCATCCAAGCTCTTTTTCTTGCCTTGTTGTACCTCACTCAAACGTCCTACTTTTTTCCAATCCAGGCCGCAATCTTTAGCCAGAACCTATGGGTGAAGCTGAGGTAAGTTCAATCCGCACCGGGGACAGAAGAGTGTCTAAGAATCTATTCTGGCGTATTATTCCCTCTTAGGTGGGGTTTTCTTACTTATTTTATTTTCTGCCCAGATTTTCTACAAGGTCTCTTTTGGTCCAGATTATCGGCTTCTCAAAAGTCACACAGTCTCTCCCGGGAGTGCGCGGCGACGCAAGCAAGACGGCCGAAATTCAAGCTTGTCCACTAAGGACAGCGAGCTTTTGTTAGAGTTACCCAAACATACCTTGGCCGCCAACCGACACTCCACTACTCTAGCGTTAAAATGCGTCCCAGCTGTTGCAGATTTCTTCATTTCCACCTACATATAAACAACAGTCGCAGTACCTTAGTATCTATAAGGGTCTTTTGATTCAGATTTTGAAATGATGAACTTTAACAAAATCATTAATCTCTATACGCTAAGCCAGTAGGAAAGCTAGGTTAGTACTATAGAAAAGACCAACTCTCTGCTAAAAAAAGAAGAGCAAATGAGGGCAAAAAAGTGTAACACTAGATGTTGCGCTGATAAAAGTTGCGCGGAACTTAACATCTAATGAAATGAAAGTCCTGAGTCGTTCGAAAAGTGACGAGAGATTTTTCACAGTCGCAGGATTTGTGGCAACGCAAACAGTGAACACATTTGGCTTGTCTTAGCGAAACTTCCTTGAAGAACTACAATTGTGTTTTCAGTGCTGGAAACTCGACTTAAAATACATACCAAGCTATTTGCGATCACAAACACAATACCGTCTGGGAGAGTGACGTCATAAGCTCTGATGGGATCAAACTCGATGTGCTTCGCCTATAAAGTTACAAACAGGCAAAAGAAAAACATCAAAGGATAATTAGTATCAGGTCTTTGACCCCCAAGTTGATAAACTCCTGGCCGTTAAGTCCTCGACCAGAAGTCGAAAACACCGTGTGTCTATTTCTCGTTGTTTTAGCGTGAATGGCGCCTAATCCACTTCTGGCTAGGGATTACTTGACTTGGGGGTTAGACAATCGTGTTAGCGGGGAGAATTAACAGGCAAGTCAACCACTTACAACAGCTTACATAAAGATTTCTTTCTGTGCTTCATTTAGCGTCCATTGATACATAACAAAACGTTTGGACCATAGATGAACAGTATTTTAAGCTTTCTTTAGTACTGAATATTTTTGTGCGTATAGTTTTATTGAGTAATAGTTTTTTTCTTTGTTTTACTTACTGTTCCTGGCTCAGCCAAAAAGGAAATTGATTGGTCCATACTGTATAAAACACAACAAAACAGTTACCTTTTTATCATCATCAACGACATTCTACTTTAATATCGTTATTCATTTTCTGTCACCCCCATGTAGATGCCATTCCTAATATCATTTGCTTTTTGTACGAGCCCAATGCCACAAAACATTTTCTACGACAATCAAACTGGATTCATTTAACAACTTCTGTTTGGCTCGAAGTCAAGAAGTTTTTTTCTGATGATCAAGTCATTCGGTAAACTATTGAACTTTAGACATGAGGCTAATAATCATAGCCTACTGAACAGCCGTATTCAGTTTTGCGTATTGTACGTTTTTCGCGCTCCTCGCTTTTGCCTGTGTTCGCCTAAAATTCGCAAAAAAGGCCAGTTCTGCAAGCTACTTTAATCACTGCTTTGGCTGCCTTATTGTGGTTCGTATCTCAATTAAAATTCCACAATTCTCTCTCATTTTTTTGCTATTTAAAACAGTTATTTTCACAGCATGTTCTTTTAACTACCTACCCTCCTCCTTCAGTCCCAATATAACGTTCACACTTCGTGCAAACCTCTGCAAGTTCATGCTTTGGGATTTAAAGAAAACAGCACAAATGTTATTTCCATTACAACAAATTACAACGGTTTGCAATTTAGGGCGCGTTCGTTTGGGATATTCCGGAAGAAGAATATATTCCGGAATGGAAATCCAGGTAGTCAGGAATGAGGATAGCTCCCAAACAAACGCTTACTCGCATTATTCCAATTATTCTTATTCTGGATTGATCCCAAACGAACGCGCCCTTAGATTGTAACCAGTAAGTCTACTGTCTTCGTTTGTATTTTATTTTGTAAGTTTCAATTACCCAAATGATGGATGTGTGCCATATAAGTTTAATCATAGGGCTGAAAATGGTTACAACAACACCAAAAATGCTAATGTGTCCACACGTACACAATACCGCATATGTCTTCACAAGAAGCATTTTCTATAAATATGCAAGTATTAAATTTTATATTGAAAGCTTATTGTTGTCAGATGGCTAAACATTCATAGAGCTGACTCTTCAGTGTCATAATGAAACAAAAGTCATTATTTTTCAAACAGTGAGCGAAAAGGTGTCTGGCTGTGAAAGAAAACAGAACGTCATTCAGGTGACGCAACTTGATAATTCTAACCACAAAGATAATCATAACTAATTAGTGCTCATCGCCATAAAAACTGTATTGAAGAAACGCTTCGCTGACGCTAAATTCCTATCACTTTGTAATGATCTGAACAGCACGCAATTATATTTGAAAAGAGGAATGCTACGTCGAGATCCAGAAATGTAACAGTCTCTAAGAGTATTTATATAGAACTAACGACTCGTACCTGTGATTGTAAGTAAAGCAGTGCCGATCCCTCTCTTTCGTTGCTCGTCCAACAGACTAGAAAGGTTTCTGGAAGCGCTGGCGAGGGGGCGCCATCTCCGCTGTCACTGCTCCCCGTGCTGGGAGTACCACTTGGACATAAAACATGGCTACTGCTTTAAACAACAGGCGAACGTAGAAGAGGCTTTCAAAAAACACAAGGTTCCTCTCCCAGTTTGGATCATTTTCCTTGAAATTTTCAAGGCAAACGAGCCAAAACACAAAGGTATGTTTTTGTCGTGACGTATCGTGACGGAACGCGACGGAACGGTTCCGTGACCTCAGCTGTGAACCGAAACAGCGGTCAATGCCAAAAGTTCTAGTTCCAGCCTTTTTCGATTGGGTCAAGCAACCAAATGGCGGATGGTGTGAGCGGTGTCTGTAGCCCGCCATTGTTTTCCTCCTTACAAAAGGTTTATTTCGCTTCTACAACAAAGGCAACTTCAAGGTAAGGGATCGGAGTTTACGTTTGTCACTATGCATTTCGTCCTGGAGATCAATTCAGCAGCGTAGCTCCGAGATGAGATTTTACCACTTCCGGCTATGGGGCAGTTTCCAGTTTTCAGGTGACCAAGAACTTTAGTTTAGCAATGGGTAGCCTGATTAGTTAACTTTTCCAGGAAAGAAGATATGAGTTTTTTCTTCGCAGAAAACTAAGGTTGACTGTGAATTAATTCTGGTACGCGCGGCCCCCTCTACTGTAAAAGCCATGAGCTTAAGCATACATTAATTAAATAAAACTAGTAGTAACCACAGGTTAGAAAGTGCGGGCCTGAATGCACTTGAAGAGCTTTTGTTTAGATGTTGGCAATAGAGAAGATGGTAATGCGTGCCTTGTTTTGATAGCGTGACATAAAATTGGCGTTACTTTCGATTCTCACTAGTTAGCTAATTAAATATTCGATCAAGGAAGGAAGAACTTGTCGGTCGCGGAGGAATGTTTATTTGCTCAAAATTGAGGCAAAATCTTTCAGAGATGCAAGACAGGACATTGTAAGGATACAGAGAGTAATTTGGGGCCATTTGCTAGCTTTTAAGGGTGAAATTATCCAGAAGCAAGCTTTATTTTCGCTTCCGTGCCGTTCACCGAATAATTCACGCGTTGTTTTAAAGTGGTACTATGATCAAAAAATCATTTCGTTTTTTTCTTCAGATTTTTAAAGTGTGTTCTCTTAACACCTAACTGGCAAAATTTTGAGCTTTGAGTTTTATCGGAAGGCTGTTTATTTTGCGTGTAAGTTTTGGATTTCACGGTCCGCCATTACTCACGTCCTCATTTTCTCTTGCTCACGTTCAAAACTGACCGACAGGACATCAGAGGGTTGGATCTAGAAAAAATCACGTCATTTACTCGCTAGCTTAAGATTTCAGCGTGTAAACGTAATTTATTATATGTGCAAAACACGGGTTTAAAAGTCTGAAAGCCCGAAACTCCCGTGCTGCATATTAATTCAGCCGCGTACACATGCATTGCATTGTTTAACTAGCGTCATTTTCTCCTCGACCCAGCTCTCTTAAGATTTTAAAGTTAGTAATGGTGGACCAATAAATAAGAAAAATCCAGTTAAAATAAACAGGTGCCTTTTTAAAATCAGAACTTAAAACTTGGGTCAGTTAGTGTTTAGTTAACGAAGTTTTGAAATCCGATAAAAAAAAAAGAATTGTTTTTTTGGTCGCAGTACCACTTTAATATATGCTGTCTGTTCTGTTTTTGCTTTCGTTCTCTTTTCTACCCCGCCGAGGTCATTTTTTCGTCTAAATCACGTAAGGAAAGCTTGGAATTAATGTTCTTACTCAAGGTTTAGCTCTGAGGCAATAATTCTGTGATTTTTTTTACCCAAACGTGGGCTTGTGTTGTTGTGGGCGATCGTGGCTACTTCGTTGAGTCAAGCAATGACGCGATCGAGGTGAAAAAAAAAATTGTAATTAATACATTCTGGTTTTCTTCCATTTCGCTGAAATCTTAACATGATATGGCTGGATTGGTAAGTAATAGGAATTAAGCCCTAAAGTGTTATCCCTTCGAAGTCAGGGTTTGTGAAGAGATTTTTGTTCGGCCCGTTCTGCGTAATCAGAGATTTTATAAAAGGTCATTTCATTAACGATTCAAACGAATATAAATTATATATGTTTCAACTCAAGTTCTAGTGAACAAAACACATTTTCCACGAGCGCTGGGTTTTAATATTTTTCCGGCGAAAGTTTGATCCAGAGTAACAGAAGCTTGGATCACCGTACTTTGATCTTCCATGTGACAGAAGTCTGCATCCGGTACCCAATGTGACAAACTGTTGTGATTGACACATTTTTCGCATTCTGATCGTTCTTAGTGGTGGAACAAAATTTCAACATCCGGTTTCAGTGTCCCTGTTATAAACGTGGCGCGCACGCGTAATACGGAATCCGCTGGTCAAAGTACGGTGATCCAAGCTTCTGTTACTCTGGATCAAACTTTCGCCGGAAAAATATTAAAACCCAGCGCTCGTGGAAAATGTGTTTTGTTCACTAGAACTTGAGTTGAAACATATATAATTTATATTCGTTTGAATCGTTAATGAAATGACCTTTTATAAAATCTCTGATTACGCAGAACGGGCCGAACAAAAATCTCTTCACAAACCCTGACTTCGAAGGGATAACACTTTAGGGCTTAATTCCTATTACTTACCAATCCAGCCATATCATGTTAAGATTTCAGCGAAATGGAAGAAAACCAGAATGTATTAATTACAATTTTTTTTTTCACCTCGATCGCGTCATTGCTTGACTCAACGAAGTAGCCACGATCGCCCACAACAACACAAGCCCACGTTTGGGTAAAAAAAATCACAGAATTATTGCCTCAGAGCTAAACCTTGAGTAAGAACATTAATTCCAAGCTTTCCTTACGTGATTTAGACGAAAAAATGACCTCGGCGGGGTAGAAAAGAGAACGAAAGCAAAAACAGAACAGACAGCATATATTAAAGTGGTACTGCGACCAAAAAAACAATTCTTTTTTTTTTATCGGATTTCAAAACTTCGTTAACTAAACACTAACTGACCCAAGTTTTAAGTTCTGATTTTAAAAAGGCACCTGTTTATTTTAACTGGATTTTTCTTATTTATTGGTCCACCATTACTAACTTTAAAATCTTAAGAGAGCTGGGTCGAGGAGAAAATGACGCTAGTTAAACAATGCAATGCATGTGTACGCGGCTGAATTAATATGCAGCACGGGAGTTTCGGGCTTTCAGACTTTTAAACCCGTGTTTTGCACATATAATAAATTACGTTTACACGCTGAAATCTTAAGCTAGCGAGTAAATGACGTGATTTTTTCTAGATCCAACCCTCTGATGTCCTGTCGGTCAGTTTTGAACGTGAGCAAGAGAAAATGAGGACGTGAGTAATGGCGGACCGTGAAATCCAAAACTTACACGCAAAATAAACAGCCTTCCGATAAAACTCAAAGCTCAAAATTTTGCCAGTTAGGTGTTAAGAGAACACACTTTAAAAATCTGAAGAAAAAAACGAAATGATTTTTTGATCATAGTACCACTTTAAAACAACGCGTGAATTATTCGGTGAACGGCACGGAAGCGAAAATAAAGCTTGCTTCTGGATAATTTCACCCTTAAAAGCTAGCAAATGGCCCCAAATTACTCTCTGTATCCTTACAATGTCCTGTCTTGCATCTCTGAAAGATTTTGCCTCAATTTTGAGCAAATAAACATTCCTCCGCGACCGACAAGTTCTTCCTTCCTTGATCGAATATTTAATTAGCTAACTAGTGAGAATCGAAAGTAACGCCAATTTTATGTCACGCTATCAAAACAAGGCACGCATTACCATCTTCTCTATTGCCAACATCTAAACAAAAGCTCTTCAAGTGCATTCAGGCCCGCACTTTCTAACCTGTGGTTACTACTAGTTTTTACATTTCATTAATGTATGCTTAAGCTCATGGCTTTTACAGTAGAGGGGGCCGCGCGTATCCAGAATTAATTCACAGTCAACCATAGTTTTCTGCGAAGAAAAACTCATATCTTCTTTCCTGGAAAAGTTAACTAATCAGGCTACCCATTGCTAAACTAAAGTTCTTGGTCACCTGAAAACTGGAAACTGCCCCATAGCCGGAAGTGGTAAAATCTCATCTCGGAGCTACGCTGCTGAATTGATCTCCAGGACGAAATGCATAGTGACAAACGTAAACTCCGATCCCTTACCTTGAAGTTGCCTTTGTTGTAGAAGCGAAATAAACCTTTTGTAAGGAGGAAAACAATGGCGGGCTACAGACACCGCTCACACCATCCGCCATTCTTGGTTGCTTGACCCAATCGAAAAAGACTGGAACTAGAACTTTTGGCATTGACCGCTGTTTCGGTTCACAGCTGAGGTCACGGAACCGTTCCGTCGCGTTCCGTCACGATACGTCACGACAAAAACATACCTTTGTGTTTTGGCTCGTTTGCCTTGAAAATTTCAAGGAAAATGATCCAAACTGGGAGAGGAACCTTGTGTTTTTTGAAAGCCTCTTCTACGTTCGCCTGTTGTTTTAAAGCAGTAGCCATGTTTTTATGTCCAAGTGGTACTCCCAGCACGGGGAGCAGTGACAGCGGAGATGGCGCCCCCTCGCCAGCGCTTCCAGAAACCTTTCTAGTCTGTTGGACGAGCAACGAAAGAGAGGGATCGGCACTGCTTTACTTACAATCACAGGTACGAGTCGTTAGTTCTATATAAATACTCTTAGAGACTTTGTTACATTTCTGGATCTCGACGTAGTACTTCCTCTTTTCAAATATAATTGCGTTGCTGTTCAGATCATTACAAAGTGATAGGAATTTAGCGTCAGCGAAGCGTTTCTTCAATACAGTTTTATATGGCGATGAGCACTAATTAGTTATGTTATCTTTGTGGTTAGAATTATCAAGTTGCGTCACCTGAATGACGTTCTGTTTTCTTTCACAGCCAGACACCTTTTCGCTCACTGTTTGAAAAATAATGACTTTTTGTTTCATTATGACACTGAAGAGTCAGCTCTATTGAATGTTTAGCCATCTGACAACAATAAGCTTTCAATATAAAATTTAATACTTGCATATTTATAGAAAATGCTTCTTGTGAAGACATATGCGGTATTGTGTACGTGTGGACACATTAGCATTTTGTGTTGTTGTAACCATTTCAGCCCCATATTAAACTTATATGGCACACATCCATCGATCATTGGGTAATTGAAACTTACAAAACTAGAATACAAACGAAGACCGTAGACTTACTGGTTACAATCTAAGGGACGCGTTCGTTTGGGATCAATCCAGAATAAGAATAATTGGAATAATGCGAGTAAGCGTTTGTTTGGGAGCTATCCTCATTCCTGACTACCTGGATTTCCATTCCGGAATATATTCTTCTTCCGGAATATCCCAAACGAACGCGCCCTAAATTGCAAACCGTTGTAATTTGTTGTAATGGAAATAACATTTGTGCTGTTTTCTTTAAATCCCAAAGCATGAACTTGCAGAGGTTTGCACGAAGTGTGAACGTTATATTGGGACTGAAGGAGGAGGGTAGGTAGTTAAAAGAACATGCTGTGAAAATAACTGTTTTAAATAGCAAAAAAATGAGAGAGAATTGTGGAATTTTAATTGAGATACGAACCACAATAAGGCAGCCAAAGCAGTGATTAAAGTAGCTTGCAGAACTGGCCTTTTTTGCGAATTTTAGGCGAACACAGGCAAAAGCGAGGAGCGCGAAAAACGTACAATACGCAAAACTGAATACGGCTGTTCAGTAGGCTATGATTATTAGCCTCATGTCTAAAGTTCAATAGTTTACCGAATGACTTGATCATCAGAAAAAAACTTCTTGACTTCGAGCCAAACAGAAGTTGTTAAATGAATCCAGTTTGATTGTCGTAGAAAATGTTTTGTGGCATTGGGCTCGTACAAAAAGCAAATGATATTAGGAATGGCATCTACATGGGGGTGACAGAAAATGAATAACGATATTAAAGTAGAATGTCGTTGATGATGATAAAAAGGTAACTGTTTTGTTGTGTTTTATACAGTATGGACCAATCAATTTCCTTTTTGGCTGAGCCAGGAACAGTAAGTAAAACAAAGAAAAAAACTATTACTCAATAAAACTATACGCACAAAAATATTCAGTACTAAAGAAAGCTTAAAATACTGTTCATCTATGGTCCAAACGTTTTGTTATGTATCAATGGACGCTAAATGAAGCACAGAAAGAAATCTTTATGTAAGCTGTTGTAAGTGGTTGACTTGCCTGTTAATTCTCCCCGCTAACACGATTGTCTAACCCCCAAGTCAAGTAATCCCTAGCCAGAAGTGGATTAGGCGCCATTCACGCTAAAACAACGAGAAATAGACACACGGTGTTTTCGACTTCTGGTCGAGGACTTAACGGCCAGGAGTTTATCAACTTGGGGGTCAAAGACCTGATACTAATTATCCTTTGATGTTTTTCTTTTGCCTGTTTGTAACTTTATAGGCGAAGCACATCGAGTTTGATCCCATCAGAGCTTATGACGTCACTCTCCCAGACGGTATTGTGTTTGTGATCGCAAATAGCTTGGTATGTATTTTAAGTCGAGTTTCCAGCACTGAAAACACAATTGTAGTTCTTCAAGGAAGTTTCGCTAAGACAAGCCAAATGTGTTCACTGTTTGCGTTGCCACAAATCCTGCGACTGTGAAAAATCTCTCGTCACTTTTCGAACGACTCAGGACTTTCATTTCATTAGATGTTAAGTTCCGCGCAACTTTTATCAGCGCAACATCTAGTGTTACACTTTTTTGCCCTCATTTGCTCTTCTTTTTTAGCAGAGAGTTGGTCTTTTCTATAGTACTAACCTAGCTTTCCTACTGGCTTAGCGTATAGAGATTAATGATTTTGTTAAAGTTCATCATTTCAAAATCTGAATCAAAAGACCCTTATAGATACTAAGGTACTGCGACTGTTGTTTATATGTAGGTGGAAATGAAGAAATCTGCAACAGCTGGGACGCATTTTAACGCTAGAGTAGTGGAGTGTCGGTGGCGGCCAAGGTATGTTTGGGTAACTCTAACAAAAGCTCGCTGTCCTTAGTGGACAAGCTTGAATTTCGGCCGTCTTGCTTGCGTCGCCGCGCACTCCCGGGAGAGACTGTGTGACTTTTGAGAAGCCGATAATCTGGACCAAAAGAGACCTTGTAGAAAATCTGGGCAGAAAATAAAATAAGTAAGAAAACCCCACCTAAGAGGGAATAATACGCCAGAATAGATTCTTAGACACTCTTCTGTCCCCGGTGCGGATTGAACTTACCTCAGCTTCACCCATAGGTTCTGGCTAAAGATTGCGGCCTGGATTGGAAAAAAGTAGGACGTTTGAGTGAGGTACAACAAGGCAAGAAAAAGAGCTTGGATGAAATGTAAGCTGCGCGCAGTTAAAATGCATCGTTTAACTTTAGATGGTTCTCAAATGAACGGGTGTTTTCTAATCAAGTGTGGGACTTTTGTTATTGTGTTAAAACTGATTGTAACATATGTTTTTTTTTTTGTTCGTGTTTGATGCAGGGTACAGATGGTCGACTCATTTCTTCATTCGGAGCCATACACAAAGGAAGAGCTTTGCAAATTTTTTGAGCTCTCGGTATGTTGATTGAACAAAAACCAGTTACAATTGTGTCTTGGTGACACTTGCGTTTCCTAAGCAGAAGCCCTTGCTAAAGAGGAAACAAGTACGTTTCCAAAAATTATTTCATTAGTGTGCAAATTTGTGACGAGTCGGAGGAAAACATTTCGGAGTTTTTTAGAAACATGTTTTGTTTTCCGTATGGACGCTGAATGAAAATTTGCGTTGGCAACAAATGGTTGGCTAACATTGGTTAGGCTTTGAAGTGGTAACAAACAGCTTGGTAACAGTTTGTGAATATGGCCAGATAAATTTTTTGCTGTTGGTAGACTGATGGTGTACTTGAGTTTCGGTGATAACCTCGCTAGAGGTAGGTTCGCCTGCCATTTTGGCTACAGGTCAAGTCATTGCTTTTGCATTGTTTTACAGGAGGAAGAGTTGATCAGCCAATGTATGAGCCCCTCAACTGCGGGTGTAAACAGCTTCAAACTTCACAACCGAGCCAAACATGTCTACTCTGAAGCGTCTCGAGTGCTCAAGTTTAAAAACGTCTGCGAGGAAAAACCTGCTAACGCTGTTCAGGTGAGAAACATTCCTACAGAAAATTGAAACGAATTCTAATACAGTAACCACTGATTGTGCTTTAGGACTGTTTTAATCGATAGGTGGTTTCCCTGGTAGTTTACCATTCACCCAAAAAAATCCGGAAATTTCAGATGGAATGTAAATGGAAAGATTAATTTCGTCTCCCCGAACGGAAATTTTCTTGGGAAAACGGGATTTCTTGAACGGTAGATCGAAATTCCCAAACGTAATTTCCGAATGGAAAATGTGCGTTCCATTTGCTAGTTTTTACTAGTTCCAGACCATTTGGCTTGGATCGCCTTTGATCCTATCTTCCAAGAAAAAGTCTTGGAAATTTCCATTCAGGATTTGACGCGTTCCATTTACTACAACTCAGTGTCGACCAACCGGTTTTTTAGAGTAAATGGTAAACAACCCTGTTTTGAAAGATTTGCTGATAATGCACCGATCAATGTCATGCCGGCGGGGGTGGGGATTTGACATTTTCCAAAAAAATTGATGTAAAACTCCCTACCCCCGGGCAAAAATGTGAGGTCAAATATAACTGAAATTCCCCACCCCGGGAAATGATTTCTGGTCAATGTTTGCACAAATTCAAATATCCCTAAGCGATCGATCAAATCCCCCGCCGGCTTGACACTGATAGGTGCATAAAAAAAAAACCAGATAAGCCCTTCAATGAGAAGAGCCTCCGCTTAAAAGTTGTTGTTGTATCAGTTGTTTTCTGACCATTTTCCCGCGCATGGCACCAGTCGAATGTTTTCCCGCGCATGGCACCAGTCGCATGTTTTCCCGCGCTTCCCACGCTTGGTGCTGTTTGCGCTCTTTTGCTTTGACTTCTTATTGGCTCGTTCCATTTTCAGCGCTTATTGTGATTGGCTAGATTTGATGACTTTGTTTTCGGTTTAATGACAGTAGTTATTTTGTCGTGGAAATCAATTTTTTTTTGTCTTGTTTATGATTAGGTTCTGGGAGGCCTGATGAACGAGAGCCACGACAGTTGTAGTAAGATGTACGAGTGCAGTTGCGAGGAACTCGACCAGTTGGTGAACCTATGCAGGTATTCATTCACTAACTCCCTTGCAAATAGTTCCCCTAAAATAAGCATCGGAAGGGAAGGAAAAACAGTTTATCTTACCTTATTAGAAAAGCTATAATTGCGTGAAATTGGCAAATACTTTTTTCTCGAGTAAATAAAAAACCTTTCTGGCCACTTAGAACATGAATTGCTGTATTTTTTCAGGCAAGCTGGCGCAATTGGTTCCAGGCTCACAGGAGCGGGATGGGGCGGTTGCACAGTATCACTGGTACCTGTTAACGTCATCGATGATTTCATGAAAAAAGTGCATGACGGGTACTATGCCGCTGACCCTGAGAAACTTCAACGAGTATCGGAGAGTCTGTTTGCTACTCAGCCAGGGAGTGGTGCGGCAATATTAAAGCTTAACTAACGGATAATTTTAAAGAATATGGGAAGAGGTGTTAGAACAGGGGTAAGAAATATATTTTTAAGAGACGCGAAATAGTCCATTTGTTCACAGAGAATTTATTGTGTGTTTATTTTGTCAGTGTATTTCAGTAGAACTTTAGGCAGGTAGATAAAGGTAAAAAGGTAGTGTTTTTCTTTTCTTTGCAAATAATCCAGAACGTCATTAAGGAGAAAGGCACTTTCCCTTGATGAGGCCATCAGGTTTATATCTAAAGCCCCGCGCCATCCACACTGCCCCGTAGAAATTTAAAACGCAACCCGGCGTCACTAGTCGTTTTGGCCGATTTGTTTGAGGAAAGCTCCCGCCTAACCGCAAAAATAAAGCTCCGTTTTCAAATTTCTTCGGCGTATTGTGGACTGGGCCTAAAGTTTAGGAGCAGATTACGCGTTGAGACGTGGTATAAGAACTGCAGCTGTTGCCGGCTTACTCAACAGTGTTAGTGTTTAAACTTCGTTTGAATAATCCGCCCAGGAATTTGGTTTTCACCAAAAGTGTTTTCCGATGTTTTTGATGTTTAATTGGTTTTCAGTCTTCGTTTGCTGTTTGCGCAACATACTCAGCCAATGAAACGAAGGATGGAGAACTTTTTAGCCAATCAAGTCCAAGTTAAAACCTGTCGTGATTGGCTAAGTAGTTTCCCCGCGCTTTTTGTTGAATTACGCTAAGTCTATCGCACGGCTTCCTAAAGAAAGTGGCTTTATGATAACCTGTCTATGATCTTCATAAGGAAACTGCTCTTTACAATTCAAGCTATTAAAGATGGTATTGACTAATATGAAGGACAGCCAAAAAGCTATTTTTCCCTGTTTTTCTTTTTTCTTCGTGGAACGTTGCTGAATAAACAACAGCGTAGCTAACGGGAAATAAATTGTTATAAGTCCATAAAGTTAAAAAATATTCTTCAAAAAACAAAGTCTGATTCGCTCTTCAAATTACAATATATTCACTCGATCTTGTTTACAAATGTAAGCAATTTGAATATACTTCATCTATTCATCATACACCAAGGGATAAAAAACTAATAAATTAGATTTGTATAACTATTGATGTTTATTTTGCGTTGCTCATCTGAGTAAAACAAAGCACATATTCAAAAAGAAAATTAAAGCATTACTATTTGAAACTTTAGAAACTCTGGACAGTTATGCTGACACTAGCACTCTTATTTCTGAAATAAAAAAGGCATCTTAATTATAATTCAATCATAACTTATACTGATATTTTTTTTCCACTTTTCATCACTTTTTTTCCTCTCTTGGACAAATAATGTATTCAAACTCGTCTTTTTTAACGCCTTCAACTAGTAATTCGTGTTCGTGTGTCCTTAACAACCGCCTGCCTAGATTAGCTCGCTATTTGCAGGCGGTGTTTATTGTCACTAATTCTTTTGGAAGACTTAATAAACTTGAAACTTGAAACAATCGTCAGTCTTCGTGTGTTCATTTTATCCGTCCATGAAAGACTAGAAGCTCGTTCCCAGACTGTCTCTCCTCTTTCTCCTGTAGAGCGCGGGAACGAGGTCGAAAAGACGAGTGAAAGACGAACTTTTCAGAGATCTACACAGTGACTGTGATTGGTTATTACTTGCGCGCGAAAACGCAAAACTGTGCAACATCAATCAGAGATGCTACACGGATCTCTGTCAGGAAACTCGCGCGAATTTCTCGAGGGAGGAAGAGATAAGACACTGAGGACGAATTTGGCCTTGAGAGAATAATTTGAAACGTTCTGAAAACAGCTGTCATTGCAAAAATTAACTTAATTCATCTGATGTCAAAAGGTCTCCACACTTCTTTTGGCAGCCTGATTTGTTTTTCCAATAAACACGAACATTAACGAGCGACGTTAGTGATATCAAACTTGAACGACTGCATATTTCCTCACACGACCGTCTCATAAAACAACATGTGTATTTGTTTTTGTTTAATTAGTACAAATGAGAAGCGGCGGAATTTTGCGGTTAACTCATCTCAACCTCGTCAGCAGAGAAAATCTGCTGTGCAAATGTTGCCAAAAAATAACCCCGTAAAAACCGAAGCCCTTCTGGCGCTTTCAACCGTAATGCGTTGTTTCCGCTCACTGTTTTCAATATTCAATCCATTATTACACGTTGAAAGTCAAGTTAAGAGGGCCAAACACTCTAGCTAATCGCCGTTAAGAGGCGGAAAAAGAGTAGTTATTTTAGTAGATCGTTAACTCGAAGAACATTTTAATTTTTACGTTGATTTTTGGACAGCTATTAAAGAGGTTCCAGACTGTGTAATTGAGCCGGAAAGGTATGTAGTAAAGTGAACGCCCACTAAAGAAAGGTTCTTTTGTCGGGCCGCGATCAAAGAAATTGGCTTTTATTAAAAACTTTTAAACCAGCTACGTTAAGAATTTAATGGCAGGTTTGAAAACTCATTAGTTAAATTGCTTTTTTCCAGTTAAAAGCATTAATCTGTACTAGTTCGCGCATTCATTCAAATGGGAAGAAGGAAACGCCGGGTTTCCTGTTGAACGATATTTTAATAGGCGAAAAAACATAGAGAGTTTTCCACAAAAGTGCGCCGACTATATATGGCAATATTTTTTTACAAAATCTTCACGCAGCAAAATATGTCGAGCATTCTGTAAGGAGAAAGATGATCAAAGATTGGAAGCAATTTCTTCGATCGATGGTCTGTCACTTTCACGATTGATTGCCTCTTAAATAGTTATCTCAGCCTTATTTCCATGTTGTTTACGTTTTGGTGATCTTTACCATCTAGCTTAAATTGCAATGAAATATTCATGGCATATGTTTTTTGTCTACATATATTGAAACGCTTAAATAAAGTGAAAATAAGAAGTTGGTTTTATAAAATCCCCCCTTTCAAAATCGCATTTATCTGGGTGTCATTCAAAGTAGTTTTTCATTGGTTTGAATGGCAGATCATTAAAACTATCTTTTCATCGCACTGAAAGCTGTGTTAAAAGTGTATTTGCAACCATCTCCGTTCTCCAGTTCGAAGTCACGCGAAATCCGCTTTCACTATCATTGGCGCAAATCTAGAATTCATTCACTCAATTGAATGATTTTTCGCAGAGCTGGAGTGAAGAAAAGGTGAAGTTCAAACTTTCATTCCATTAGACCATTATGCACTGAATACTTGAAATATTTTTTATTAATTCTTCACAATCTCCACTTCGCGTCTTGCGAGTGTCAATGTTCCCGGCCATTTGTATCTCGGCAATAACGACTTGTCTTGGGATTTCAGTCCACAATTCTTTACATTTGGAATCCATTACAGTATTCTGTATCAGTGCTCTGTTACAATAAATGTTTCTGGCATAATGTGTCCATTAATACTTTAGCGTGCAGAAATTTTTCCTCATTTGACAGGTAACAGAGATGGAACTAGGAAGGAAATTAGCGTTCTCTTCAAATTGTCACTTTTAAAGTGGTTTTATTTACATTATTAAGAGCAAGCAATAATATCACTAAGTGAAAACCAAGGATGTAATCCAATGTTATGAAACTAAGAGCAGTCAAAGAAGAAAGAACGAGTTGACTTTTGTATTACGAGGAAAACGTTAAGCGGGAAACCCAACTGAATACCGGGAGAGCAGAAAAGATCCATAGATAGATCACCTGCGAGCAGAGTCTCCTTCGATCTTCATCGAAAGATACGACAGGCGTATAAAAGCATTCACTGTAGCGGTATCGAACTAAAATACAAATATAAACAAAAAACACCTGAAACATGTTCAAACCGGCAATCCACAATTGCACAAGGTTGTTAAAACAGGTAGCGAAGGAATATGCACGAAAATTCAAAGTATGAGGCTAAAAAAAATTGGCTCGTCCGGTACGCAGTCAAGTCAAGGAATTTTTCTTCCCATAGGGAAACGCCTCTTTAGACAATGAATCTCTTGGTATCTTGTTTCCCGTAAGACATCATCTCCTCGTAATCATCAACACACAGAATTCTGTTGTTAATTAGGTAAAATTTGTCCCCGACACAGAATCTCTGATGGCATCTTTGACAGGAGAAGCACTCCAGGTGATAGACGTTTTCCCTGGCGCGCATCACCATCTCAAAGGCGGGAATTGTCTTGCAGCATACGGTGCAGAAGCCTTTTGTTCCGAACAACCTTAAAAGCGACAAATATAAACAATGAGTAATCTTTATCCGAGCCAAGTGGATACAAAATCGCATCCGGAGAAGCACGAGGTCAGAGCGGTGACAAACACTGTCGGACAAGCCAAAACGTTTTAACCCAATAAACCACAACTAAGCATGGAGCTTTGTTCCGTGTGTGGTTTTCATGTATTGCCAAAAAGCATGCCTGATGGAATATTTATTAATTCAATTGACGGACATTTAACAGCTTGGCGCTAAAAGGCTAGGAATACACTTTGAGGAAAACTGACATAGATGGACGGAAGTGCTAAAATGTGATCACATTTCTTGACAAGCATAACAACTAAAGTATATTTAATAATGTGTAAAATTGTACTTTTGCGTGATGTGCTTTAAAAAACAGAGTGTTTTTAATCTAAAGCATAGACAATCCGTCCCAATCCCATTAAATGCTTCACATCTGATTGCAGGCTGTCGTTAATAGAATCGCCTGCAAAGATAATGAATGACAAGGCACAAAACTAGCGAACATTCACGAAAGTGTCACTATTGGTTGGCCAAACAAAATAACGACGAAATAAACCGATTTTATTGCTTAGTAAAACGTCTGCAATTCAGAGAGAGACAGTTTAAAATCCCAAATCTGTTGAGTAAATAGTGGACTGTAAAAACCCACCTCAAATAATCTCGTCTGCAAAGAATTAAGTTCGCTTTTGTGTAGAGAGTTGAACCAACCTCACCGAGGCGACACTCGCAACAGCCACATTTCAAGCAATCTTCGTGCCAGTAGCGATCGAGCGCCTTCAGGAGGAATCGATCATTGATAGGACAACCGCAGCCACCACATAATCGCTTGTTCGGGGGTTCTTTGAGAAAATCGAATTTCTCTGTCGCTAGATCATAGAGAAGAGCAAGAAAACATTAGGACACTGAAAACCTTCACTTATGTTTCAAAGACGCAAAGTGTTCAGAACTAAATTGCGTCTAAAAGTGGAAGAAACTTAATTAATTTTACTGAATAACAAGCCCGTTTAATCTGCGTAGGAGGCTAGTTTCATACGACAAAGCCAACGTTCTTTAAATCAATTGACTACAATATTTTTTGCGTGGGACAGTTATTGTAACTCTGGTAGCGCGTGTGCATGTTGTGGCGAGCGAGAATTAGCACACGAAGGGTTTCTTTCGCGGATCGCGACGGTTGAATGGTTTCAGCCGGCGACTGTTCGGAGCAGATACAAGGCAATACAGTAGCCATTGTCAGATATAAATCTTCCAAGGCTTTCCGTTATTGGCGTTGTGTTTACTAGCTCTCCACGCTACGATCTGATAGCACATAAACCGTATTAGAAAGGTCGCCCAATCGACTAAATATTTCCAAACAAATCGCGGCACTCAGGATAATAACTCACCCATCAGCCTTTCCAGAAATCCCCTGCTCTGTCTTGTGGATTTCCTCAGCGTCAAAGACTGCTCCACTTTACGCGACGCCACTTTACCACGCTCGTCCGACCGCCACCAAACTCAAACTAATACGATCGGGCATGATCACCGATCTCTATATATTCACATTTCCTGTCCATTAGCTAGACTGTCAATTACTACGTTGCGTTAATCGAAATCCAACTAGAACAAGGCCGCTTTCCTTTGTTCTGCAAATGACAAGTTTATTGTTTCACTTAGTGCCTCCACGTTCAAATGCGTGTCATTTGTCCGGAGTGATTCAACACTTGATACCTCGAGGTTTCGAGTTTCACTGTCTTTTATATCGCCAGAGATCTTTTTCGGGGCGTTTACAAATTGGCTACAAACGATCGTTTCGAAGAGCGAGTCACAGTCGTGTGATCGACCACGATTTGGCGACTTATTAAACGCAAATGACTTTGTTAGTATAAGGAAAATTTACAACTTATATGAGCAAATATTTAGACGGGTCGATCTCCCCTATTGTGCCGCTAATGTTTTTTACAGACATCGAAGTGACAAATAGTTTGCTTAAGAAGCTAATTAACATTTTACCGGAGATGGCTTGAAATAACAACGACACTTCTGGTTATTGTTAAACAACAGCTTTTTCGATCGCACGTTTTATGTGGTTTTCAGTCCCATTTCGTATACGCATCGATACATGAGCGATCTTAACTTCCCTGGCAAGTTTCTAAAGATCTCAAACCGTCAATTTTACTCCAGCCGAGAAAGACAGACAGTGGTGAATGCATGATTATCACTGCCAACTAAATTGGATTTTCTTTGTTTATAAGGCGAAAAATTAATGACCTCGGTGGTTAATACGAGCCAGTCCGGATGTGAATCAAATTACGCGGAAGAATTTACGGTTCGCGCAAGGTAAACTACAATTATAGCAACTGCGAGAGGATTTCTTCATAAAAGTACATTATCATTTCTTGAGAAGGAACTCGGTGATACAGGCAGACGATTGGCACAATAGCTTTGTTCATCCAATTAGTCGTAATCCTGTGTAAACTAAGATTTAGTTCTCCGAATAAAATTACTTCAAAATTATGATTTAAACCGCATGTCCCTGTAGGAGACTTTCCGTCCAAAAAAACACCGACCTCTCAAAGCTGGCATATTCATTAAAGATACAAAACACAAAACTAATGAAAAACACAAGGTAATTTAGACCTGTCAAGTTTGAAATTCACCAAATTAAAATACCTGGGGCACTGATTGCAATGTGTGAAGTGAGGTACTTAGTAACTTTAAAGAGCGAAAAAACGTGTATCCCGCGGTAAACAGGTGTACAACCCCAGAAAGTCAAATGGATGCTTTGAACTGCGAAATAAAGGAGTTACAATATGAAGACAAAGTAAATAACGGTTTGGTTTATTATAACTTCGAAGGCGAAATAAACTTGACACTCTTTATTTGGAGTAGTAATCTGAACATCTTAATTTTATAAGGTTATATGTTGGCAAATGTTGCGTTTTGCGCCAGTTGATGACGAAATGTTCTTGAAATCTAAAATTTTTGTCATCTTGAAAAGGGGATGGTAATTTTTTTCATTACAGTAACTCACTCTGAAACCCATTCAAATTGTTTGTATACCTTCCCAGTCATTGACAGCTGATGAAATTGTTGGATTTGAACAAAGGCCAATACGTTCTGTCAGTTCCTCGACAAATGAAAAGGAAATTTATGCTCTCAACCAAATTTCAAACGTGGGTACCTGCCTAACCGTCATTTTCTTAGGGCAACATTGATGAGAAGAGGTGCGGGGGGAGGGGAGGGGGGGAGGAGAGGGAATTCTTCACTGTAGCCTGCGTGGCAGGCCGTAGAAGCGGAGGGATTCTCCCACGTGATTCTCCCTCGTTTCGCGCGCTCGTTTTCTTCCCATTCCCCTCTCCTTCGGACGCCTGCCACGCAGGCTATCTTCACTGAGATTGGGCTCACACTAGAAGAGATTTTCCCGGATTCATAAATGTTTCCGGATTCATCAGTTTTTAGAGCATTCGGATTCGTAGGCGTTTAGACTGAAAGGATATTCGACTCTAGGTAACCGTTTACACACGGCGACAACTCTGGGAGCATTCTTGATGAAATAATTAACAAGCTGTTTGTTGCTCCGACAACGAGGAACAAAATGCCGCCAAAAGAGACGAGGGTTAGGT
>JAHPZR010032519.1:12500-17500 GCA_019787425.1 Platygyra sinensis | reverse complement strand
CTAGACAATTTTTTGGGGGTGTGCATTATGGATTTTAGTATTAATTAGGATGGTCAGAATTGAATAAAACTGTGATTTTATTGAAGAGGGTCCGTTATAAGAATGCATGAATATAAATAATAAAAAAACGCTGCCATTTAAGTACGAGAAAACATGTACAGTGTTTCCTATCGACTTATAACACTATGAGTTTATTTCTTTAAGAAAATTCAGCGACAAACAAAGAAAACAACTTGTTCATTTTGATCATCAAAATGGAAATTTTCTTTGCTCAGTCGTGTCATCACTCTGTCAACACCTCATGCTGGTTCTGTGTTCCTCTCTAGTTTTGGTAGAAATCTACCAGCGTTCTATCACAAATGCTGATCTCTGATTAGCTGCACTACACTATCTATTCTGTTATACAAGGCTTGAAATTAACACTCGCAAACACACAAAATACGAGTAATTTTGATAATCTGCGAGTGAGAAAAATATCAACTAGTAAACGTTTGCGAGTTAGCATCATGCAGATATCTCCCAAACATTTGGAAAGAATTTGCTAGTGGTGTCACCAAATTGCTAGTGGAAAAAATCTTACTAGCTAAACTTTGCAAGTTGGTTAATAAGTCAACTTCGAGCCTTGTAGTGTAGATTGTGAGTAGCATAGCCCTGTTTGCTTGCTAATGAAGGCCACTTTTTGACTGCCAGAGGTGTCTGCGAAAAGGATTTAGATAAAGTTCTGAATGACCAGTAGATTTATGCTAAAACAATTAGATTATTTGCTCTCAGTTTCTATGCGCGATAGTTGACGAGGGCACAATGCGATGATATCTCGAGCAAACATGATTTTAAACCAATCAGCACACATATTTTCTTTACGCTGTTTTGAAAACTGTTTTGGTAGTTAAGATCAGCCAGCAATGAAATCTTTAAAATTTCTTCAATTACAACAGCTGTAGATAAAACTGAAATGACTCAGTAACAAAGCGTTTATTGTCATTTTAGTCATTACAGCTCAAAATATTGGGTCTGCCTCTTCTTTGGCTTGTTTTAGAATGGTACCCCTTAGACTAAGAGTCACAAAAGCTTGAGACTTGCCTTGTTAATGAGGTTTAAAGAGTTCAAATATTCAAATGTTCAAGCAAGTGTCCTCACAGCTTTACCATGCAAGTTCCACAAGGGCTCGCTTTGAGACTCCCTGCTAAAAAGATTTTACAATTCCCAAAGTTGTAATTGCTCACCTTTTGATTTTTTCGCTTCAGTAGGAGCCGACTTCAGTTTACTTTCCATCTCTTTCTGGTGTTTGCTGACTGCGTTGAACAGTTTTACAACTGAAATAGAAGAAGCAGGCCACTTGTTAGCAGAACAGAAGCTACACGTGTAACAGAGAAGTTTGAATTTTGTTGTCTTTTCAGAAGTACAGAACATATTTCATCATTTACGGTAAAAGTACACTGCTTGCAAAAAATTTAGGAGTATTTTGATTTTAATTAAACAATCCAAAATATTTATGGATTATTCAAAGTTTTACATGTAAGTGTCCGAAATGTTTCAGTACATAAAACTTCTAAATAGTTCCAAAGCCACTAATTTCCTTTATGTTGAGACATGTACATAATAGCTTGTCTGATAAAATTTGTCTCATTTTCCCATAGATAGGTTCTTTAAAACCTTGAGGGTGCAGCAAAAAAGTCTCATTTTCATAGTCTAAGAATGTCATTTCAGTTAAAAACATGTTTTGTAAGCGTAAATTTACATTCTAGAGTTTGAAAGCTTGTTGTTTCAGTGAAGTGTCTACCGGTACATTTTAGTCTGAAATTTGTCATAAGTTAGTTCAAAAGTGTCAGAAAATGAATCGTTCAAATAAAACATCCAAAATTTTAATTTCTGAAATTTCTTGCAAGGTATTAATGTATGCTAAATGAAAATGCTGCAATCTGAATGGCTGAACTACTGGTATACTACCAGCCATTGGCACACTGTGGCTGTAGGTCTATATAATAGCAAAATTTTCTTGTTTCTGTGATGTTTTAAAAAAAAAGTTTAAGAAATATTATTGGATAATTCAGGTCCCCAAAACACTCAAGAGAGGAAATAATGAGAATGAGACTTTATTAGTAGTGTGATGGCAAGGAAATTGATGACAATGTGGCCAACAAACCACAAAATTTTTCAAGAAAATTAGTCCAGGCTCTTCCAAAGATTAGATTTCAAATTTCTTTTGATTTCAGAGATGATGTAGTGATAGTTAATTCAGCCTTAAGGCTCATCAAACAAATCCTGAGCTCATAATGTGATACATTACTGTTGTATGGCTAATGAGTGGCTTATTTATTATCACTATGGTCACATTACCTCCTCTTGTTGCTATTTTTACCAAATTCTTTTCATAATCCATTGTTGAACCATCAGGTTTGACATGGTCTTTTTCAAGCATAGCATGGCGTTCTTGGCTTTTAAGCTTATGAAGAAAAGTAAAGCAAAACCTCATTTACTTGTAACAAAAGATACACTTGACTGAATGTCAAATGTTTCCAGTTTTTACCTTCTTTGAAGCTATTTCCTCCTTCCTCTCAGATTTCCTCTTTTCAATCTTCTTGTATTTCACTAACACAGGAGGCTATAACCATGAAAATAAAAACTAGTGAGACAATCTCAGATAGTGCAGAGTGTTATGCTGGACTGTAAGTACATTTTGAGTCATCAGCTGCCTGTATGTAACTTGTTAGTTCAAGGCCCAAAAATAACTTACAATTACTGTTTGTTAAGAAGGTTTTAAATTTTACTGTGGTGTTTTTCGTTGAATTTCGTTTATTTTTAATTTATTGATACGTTGAACTAGCAAACGTGATAATTTTATTAATTTTCTTCAACACCAACATTTGTAACTTGATACTTTTGTTTTCCTCGCAAAGTTTGATACCTTTGTTTTCCCAAAAACATACAAATGAAAATGTGCTGGCTTTTTTCCTGCTGGAGAAAAAAAAAAACTAAATTATGTTATTAACTTATGAAAAAAATGGAAGAGGAATAGTTTTGTTTCATTCAGGAGGCAAATTTTCATATCATCCATTACCAGTTACTAATTTAATTATCAAATAGTCACATCGTGTCTCGGAATAACACGTTCTTATTAGATTGCCACTGTTGGTACCGTGTTAACAATAAACCAGTTCAAAATACACAATGATATCGATTGAGACAACCGAGAAGCGTTTCAACTTTACCAATATTATTTATATCTTACATAGGTGAATGAGTCCCCTCAAAGACTAACTAAATTTATTTCCGGTTTCCGCAAGTGCCACAGTGTCTGCAGCAATATTTGAAAAGTTTCTTTTGTCACGACATTACTACCGGGTACTTCTAATGTCGCTAACTCGGAAATGTTTGGGGTGAATACATTTGTGTACTTCTTGTTCTCTTTCATGGGGGGAGAAAATAAACAGGCAGCTGAGGAGATCCATGTGTTTCCCTCTTTAAGCTTAGCAAACACGAAATAGTTTGAAAATAGCACACGACATTTTTTAACCGAGCTAGCGATTATTCCAAACGATACGCTGTCACAAAAGCGTTCTTTGCACTAAAAAGGAAAACTGACATTACCTGAAATATAACTGCTATCGCCCGTTAAGAGGAGTGTGGTATCGCATGCATGAATGCTGAACTCGAGAATGGATTGTATCATGCTTACAGTGCTAGAGCGCATGCGTCTTACATGTTGTGTTCTACCACAAGGAAAAACACTTAACGTTCAAGTGTAGTTGTGTATGAAATGTACTGTTTACCTAACATATAGTTAACACTAATGCTAATCAATCTGCGCATGTGCTTCGAGCAAATTGCTTTTGTTCTTAAGAGCGGAATAGTACCACAAGGAGAACAAGAGAATATTGGAACCATATATAGTTTTCTGATGTTGCGAAAGAAGTAATGTAAGTATGGCACGTTTCTCGTAGCAATCAAAGGTACCTACCCCATGTACCCTCTCAAAACAAGGCTAATTAATTAATTGAAATTAATTAATTAAACAAACATTAAAGTTTACACCTTATTACCTTACTGCCTTATCGCCATAGTGCATTAGTAGCGTCAACCCCCAAACCATCCCAATAGTGCACTCTGCACTAAAAATGAAATCAGCTTACTGTTTTTGAAAGATCTGACATCAAATTGTCCACTGCCAAGATATTCCAGTGGCAGACACATGAAAAGATCCCCCCCCCAACATTTTAGTCTGAACAACTTAATAATATTAATAATCTCCCAGATATTTGCTCTCAGCTCCTTTTATATGAAAATGAAAAACCCACACCCCAGGCATCCCTGTAAGTAAGTGCAAAGTGAAAACCTTTATCCCTCCTCCACTCTGACCAGTCCCACCCAGGCTATGTTTCCCATGGTGTTTGGAGATATAGAGGATATTACATGCCCATTCGTGGATATGAATTTTATCTTCGAGTGGTCAACTTGATATCTCACGAGTGAGCGCAGCGAACGAGTGAGATATGGAGTTGAACACAAGAAGATAAAATTCATATCCATAAGCGGGCATGTAATATTCTGTTTATTATATAAACACCATCATTATTATATAAACACCAGCGCCGCTTTCAAAGGCGCGATTTATTATGTAACCATAACGACGGTGATCTCTTCACAAGTTTTCACGGGAAAGCTCACTTGATATTTCACTGGTGTTTATATAATAAACAGGAATCCCACATACCCTGTTAAGCTATCATGAGAATGAAACTTAAGCAACATCACTGAGATGTCCTAAAATTTTAAACCAATTTTACAACAAATAAAGAACATTACGTGACAGTGTGAAGATATGAATTTTATTTATAATGAGAGAAAATGATTAAAATTAAGGCAAGGAAGCCCAGGGAAGCCAATGAAGTAAAGGAGTACCTTTAAGACACCTAAGACTTAACAAAACATTAAAAAATGCTGTCACTGTAGGATAAGTAGTTAAGCAAAGCAAGATGTGCAAACATGCAAAGGCAAAGGAA
>JAHPZR010032519.1:0-7500 GCA_019787425.1 Platygyra sinensis | reverse complement strand
CCATCTTATGCCTGTGTGGTTTTGTTATCATGCAAGGAGTGAGCCTGTCAGCCAACCATGACTACAATCGACGCATTCTTCTGGGCCTTATCTTCTCTCTGTTTGGTGATATATTCATTGTGTGGGAACACAGCCACTTTAACTTTGGCGTTGTTTCATTCGGTGTGGCTCATCTGTTGTATGCTACTGCATTTGGCTTTGAACCAATAAACTTAATAGTGTTTTTGGCTCTCCTGATCCCAAGTGTGCCCACATATTGCTTATACTTGCCAAACCTTAAAGGTTTCCTCATAGGAGCTATTGGAGGATACATGCTTATGATAACAATTATGATTTGGAGAGCCATCACAGGTCTGCAAGTTTCTTTACGTGGCCAAACCTGGCAATGGACCAAACTTAGTTCCTGTATAGGTGCCGTGTCATTTGGTATTTCAGATCTGATTCTTGGCGTAAACAAGTTCTATTTACCTATCCCTTTTGCACGGGTTATTGTCATGATAACATACTATGGTGCACAACTGGGAATCGCCTTGTCTTCATTTACAGTCAACCAGGGTAAAATTGAAAAAGCCAAGAAATAACTCATAGTATATTTGTTATTACAGCCTCATTTATGATAGTAATGATTCTGCCAGAGAAGGGGAAGGGCTATCATGCAGTGAAGGAGAAATTGATAAGAAAGTTAATGGTATTACCTTAAAGAAAAAAAAAAGACCCACCCTATAGAAAATTATTTATCAAAGCTTAAGAAGCCCTCCTTGTCGTTTTTAGGCTGAAGTATCCTCTTGGGTGTTGTACAAAGTTTTATATATTTTGTTTGAATCAGTTTGCCAATCAGTTTTAAAACTTCTTAGAATTATTTCAAAGTTCATAGTGGTTTCAGTGTTTTTTAGACTGAAACATACTTTATATCAAGCTGTGTTCACACTTGGTGCCTGGGAACTGGCACAAAATAGAGTAAGTTGAGTCCAGACACTGGATACTCCTAGTCGTCAACTAATGTTTAGTGCCGTAGTACAAGGTCAAGACTAGCCTGTGAAGTCAGGCCCTGGCTGGAAGGATCTGACTGCAGTTGGAAGGCTCAAGAAGAAACTGGCTAAAAATGAAGTGGAGTGGCCTGGGGAGATAATTTATAGGGTTAGGATTGGAGATAGCCAGGTCAAGTTGACCTTGTACCCAGGGTTGGGCTTTGTGCCAAAATTGTCATGCGAGTGCTTGGAAAAAGTGGCCTGTATTAGTGTCCAGCAAGAATTGTACTCGGGCACTGTGCTCAGGCATAAAGTGTGAACATAGCTTAATAGTCAGGTAGGCAAATCCCAGCATGAACAGGATTTTTTCATACAAGATTTTTACTTTTTTTGTAATCTATCACAAGTAAATCTTATGCTAGCCAGGTTCATTAGCAAGAGAAAACCTTCGGATAATCAAAATTGTATATGCTATACTTAAAATTAAGATACACAATATAATTTTACCTAATAATTATTTGCTGATGTATGAAATTTGTATTCAACGAAACTGATAAAATATCTGTAAACTTAAGTTTTGTGTACATACCTTGGAAGTTAATGAGACAACCTCTTTGCAAAAAGGTTGTGATTGTATTAAGGGATGATTTTATTACAAAGATTCCCAAAATGAGTTAACCAAGGTCATCCTGAGAAAATTTTAAGAAGCTATCTTCTTTCAGGGCCAATAAGCAATTTATTTTGCAAAATGACCACTCAGCATATTTTTAAAGTTACTAATCAAAATGATCACAAATCCGGTTGCCTGTTGTTGTAATGTACATCTCGATTACATGGATAATTTGTTGGAAAACTATTGTTAACCTCCATGATTTTTATTTGTTAAATTATTTGAATAAAAAATCTTGCTGGGCAGCCCTCGGCTTAGAGTAGTCGCACTGTAAGTTTTGACTTTCACCCCTGGTGCCTGGCGCACGGCACCACTCCTACGGACATGTTTGGAGCCAGTTTTCTTCTTCCCAAACTCAGAGCAACCTTTGTAACTAGACTGAAAAAAAAACAACTTTAACAACTCTGAACAAACACAAAAATTACATTTTGTGCATTTTGTCAGTTTTATTTTGTGCAACTTTTATTTTTCATTAGAATGTGTAGATATCCATGGTAACCATAAGGATGTGAATGTTTTATTTCTCTCCGGCTAGCTAGCAGTTAACATCCAGTACAAATTTAAACTGATTTAGATCTCGACTTGAAACCCGATATTAATACTAAGTAAGACCTTGAACAACCTTGTCGAGATTGCATGCTTTCTGTTCCTGAGGTCAACAAAGGTCCCCACAGAATCGACACAGAAAATTCAAACATGAATGAATTTACACTGATTTCAATTTCACCATATATTCGGCTACGTGACATGAAAAATTAAAATTAAAGTTTATTTATAACAATTACGTATTTGTCCCAAGAAGATATAACACCAGCTCTCAACCAGACTACAGCGATAAAAGACCATATTAAAAATGTTTCAAAGAAGATCAGGTCAGTTTGTCATAAGATAGTCGTGTGATCTCTAAGTAACAACAATTATTTCACTCACCATTCATACGTAAGTCATTAATTATATTGATTTCAAAACTGTGTGGGCAGTTTTGGCGCTTACCTCTTCGCTTTAGCGATTAGGTGACGTCAGAATACTTGTCACGTGGGCTGTGTTCGCGCGATAAAGTTGTCACAAGTGTCACGATCGCTTCAGTTAGCGAACGAGTGTTGGAGCGATATCATGATAAAGAACGAGAAAAACTGCTCTGTTCGAGCAGATTCGTATGTTTTACAATACAGATTAGACAGAGCTGAAGTGGTAAGTACAATCCGAACAAAGAATACATTTTGATACCTTAAAAATGATGTAGCTTTGCGCCATTACGCAACAAAAGTTGTTTTCATTTCTTCCTCGGTCGTGTTGCATTGGGCCATGTTTACAATCTTTCTTTTATTTATTACAATTTAATGGCCTATGGAAACACAGACGAATTCGTTTTGCCACTTTTCGTACGATTCAATTTGAAAGGAAAAGTAGATAGCCTTCGCCGATGAGCGATTTCAACTAAGCTTAATTTGATTCGCAATTCTAATGTTTACGTTGTTTGGCAAATTTATTAACCATTGCCGTTTTCGGAATTGCCAGTACTTCACAAAATATACTGTAACAAGTTGAGTAGATCAAAGCCATTCAAATTGCTTTTCATTAATTTTTGGTCGAATCTAACTCACTTTCTTTAGTCAGATCGAGTTTATGACTGAATGTATGGACTGAAATGAAGCTAGAGAAAGAATACGAATGAAACCACCGAGAGATGTTTATTTGTGACTTCTTGTGTTCTTTGGGAACAAAGAAAACAAAAGTAAAACGCAGTTTAATCTGAGAAGACGAATTTGATTTCGACGAGCATTTTTATTGCTCTTTATTTATCGGTTTTAAGTATTTCAACTGATATTTGGTGGTGAATTTTTCTGAACATCGCTTTATGTTTCATCAGAAGCTTATATACAGTTATTTCGGTTTTGTTTTAGATGTTGAAAATTCGTCATACGTGTCAAAAACTTCAACAAAAATTTCACGAGGCAGAAGACGTTAGAGTCAGAAGAAAGGTGGTTCATTTGAAATTTTAATATCCAAAAGCCTTCACAAATTACGATGTGTCATTTGTTTACAGCTGCGTTATATTCCCACTTTAGTCAACTGCGTGGGCAGGATATTGCAGGGTTGGTTGGGGGCGGGGTGAGAGGTTGAGCACAAATTCTTTCCTCAATCCAAGGTTGCCCAAGGTTACGTATAAAATACTTTATTTTACAAAATCTGTCTTCGATTACATTTCTTTCTCTAGATGGATTTTGTGCTATCTACTGCAATTTTGCTTTACTAAGTTGTACAGAGCTTTGTTTGTCAACATGATATTGTTGAAATCATTATATGGATATTCACACCCTTGAGAAAAGCTCTTGTCTGTGGCAAGGAGCCAGCAGGTTTCATAGTCCTGATTCAAGATTGACCAGTTTGTTGAGGATGACAGAACTTCATCACAATACATGTGTCCTTGTGTTTAGATGAGGCTATGTAAACACGGAAAAAGTGCTCTATTGCTTAAATGATCATCAACAATATGTAGTTCCGCCCATAGCCCTAATGAGCTTTTTTATGTAAGTACCTGTATTGTCAAGTGTCTGATACGTTTGCAAAGGGCCTGAAGCTTGACTCCTTTGGGAATATTTTGAACATTTTTGCATGAAGCTAAATTAGAATGTCTGACTTATTGTAAAATATATTTTTTTCTCAAATTAGGTTAAAAGTGTTGGTCCTAAGCTTGTCCCGTTCCTCAAGACTGTCTGTGTATACTTTGTAGCATGGCTTCCCGAATCAGAGAAACCAACAGTCTTTGCAGCTCTTCTGAAAATTCTTCCAATCCTTTGTCTCTGTGGATTTGTCAGTCTGCAAGGGATAAGTCTGGAGAAAGAACATAACTACAGCCGGCGAATTCTGCTGGGTCTCATCTTCTCAGGCATTGGTGATATTTTCCTTGTGTGGAAAAACACATATTTTTATTCATGGGATGGCTGCGTTTGGCATTGCCCACATTTTGTACATCCGAGCCTTTGGGTTTCAAGCCAAAAATTGGCTTGTGGGAGTGCTGTGCACGTTACCTGGGTTTTTGATGTACTACATTTGTTATCCTGGACTTAAGGGAAAACTGGTAATTGCTGTTTTGATCTATGGTTTTGTGATCACTGGAATGATGTGGAGGGCGATTACATGTGTCCAAAATCAGATTGAAGAGAATGGATTGTGCCGCTGGACAAGAATGAGTGCCTGTATTGGTGCCGCCCTATTTTATATATCGGACAATATCATTGCTATCAACAAGTTTTGTTTCCCTGTGCCTGGGTCGAGAGCATTGATCATGACCACCTACTATGCAGGGCAGATGTTTATTGCAATGTCTGCTTTTAACATTGAGGAAGAGTATAATCTGAGAATGAAAAGCTGCAAAAAGTGCAACTCATGAACAGTTAACTGCGGTTATCGTCATACCTTAAAATTCTGAAAACAAGTACCCTATCATTCCTGTACTATGTACTCCCATAAAAAATATGCCTGTCATCTGTGTGAAGCAGAAGAGGTCCAAAAATAAGTGCAGTTATTTATCAGCCCATGCATATATAGGTGCATGGGCTTTATGCTTATAGTGTTAGGTCTAACGCATGACGTTAGTGACTGGGAGCTTAAGCAGCGTGTCAGTGACACCAAAAGACACCTAGTCAAATATGAATTTTATCTTTTACCAACCAAATTCACAATTATCTAGATGTGTTCAGTATCCCAAGGGCTCTAAAAATGTGTTCAGGCTAAATATGCAATGATGGCGTACAAGAAACACGAAAAGTTGCTATTGTCATTCGCATTCCCCAGACTATTCAGAATTTGGTCATTTCAGGTTCTTGTTTTGCAGAGGACAGCGAAAGAAATGTACAACAATTTGTAACACACGTGCACAGCTATATTGTTTTTCTCATTAAACCTCATTTAGTGACATTCTCGTTGCCATTGTCATCCTGGTTTGCTCAAGCTGCCTATTTTTTCTTTGCATCTTAGTTCACCATTTTAAACTGTTTGATGCTTATAATGACAACTTTCCAGGTTTTATTTAATAAAATGAATTTATCATTTATTATAGCTTTTTGGGTTCCATGAACTATTTTTTTTAAAAAAAAAATTTCTTCTCTCTTGGAAAAACCCCAGCCAAAGCCCTTTGGACAAAATGAAGTCTCAGCTTTGTTTTCAGAAAAAAAGGTACTCCAAGGATACATGTGTGGGAAACGTGGATCCAGAATGAAATGCAATCTTTGTGATTCATAAATGCATTAACAGACACAAGCCAATGACAAATTTGAGCTTTTGCATCATTGCTTACTTATTTTACTCTGGGTGGAAGCTTACAATGCTTATTATTTTATTTGTAAAAAAGAAATTGCTGTGCTAAAAAAATGGGACTGTGTTCTATTTACTGTTTGGATGAAGTATTTAATGTTATGTACTGTTCCTCAATATAATTGTCATTTTCAGTCAAAGGTCATATTTTCTTAAGTACAATTCATCAAGGATTTTGTTACAAATACTTTCTACAGACATCAATAAGTTAGTTTAATTTGCATAACAATGACTTTCAGGACTAAATTATATAGTAAATGGATTAAATTGGTTGTTAGTGTTTGAAAGTCAGTGATTGAAGATTAAGATAATATAAATTTAATATATTTATTTCTGTCATGCAACTGTTAAACTACAGCACCAAGATAAATAATTGATATGGTAGGGATTAAGGAATAACACTTGTTTCATCATTGTTGGGTTATAAATAATTTACAATATGTATTCTATGTTAAATTATGCAGTATATGACATATTGCACGACATATTGATTGTAAATATGGTCTTGTGGACAAGGCATGGATATTTATATACTGGTGATATCAAGCTTTACATGTATCACCTGTAAATAGCTATTTGCATTAAAAGGAGTGTTGGGATTCACGTCATTGCATTGTTTCTTTTTGTGTCAGTGTCACAAAGGTGTGATTCGCATGTAAGTTGCAGGGAAGAGCACCATTTTGAAAATGACTTTAACCACCCAGGACCTGGCCCCAGTTGTTCAAAGGCTGGATAACGTTATCCACTGGATAAATCACTATCCAGTGGATAGCTTGGTTTGCTTTGTTACCAGTCATCCACTGGATAGCGATTTGTCCAGTGGATAGCGTTATCCAGCCTTTGAACAACTGGGGCCTGATTGTTAAAGCCACCCCTTTAAGCACCACTATCCATTTCCCTGAGGATGCCGATTAATAGGGATTGGACTGTGTAAGAAACCTTTTTCTAATGTAATCTCCATTCCCAAACTTTCATCCCAGGCTCTCTCTTTTTTAGCTCCAAGGCAGAAAAAGAAAGGGCCTGGTGACTAAGTTACAAAATTCCATAGCAGCATTCAACCAATGATTAGCATGCGTGGCAGGCGTCCGAAGGGGAGGGAAAGGGTAAAGACGAGCTAGTGAAGCGCGAGAAGATTGGACGCGGGAGGATCACGGTAGGGTACCTTCTTCCTCCAGCGCTCATTTTTTGACTTTCCTCCCTCCCTTTCTATGGCCTGCCACGCAGGCTAACCAATGATGAACTTTTGTGCTAACTGAAATAAATTCTATTTCTCGCGAACTCCCTCCGATTACTCATTTTATCAAATTTGCACCATTTTGCAGATCCAAGAGCCTGAAAATGAGATTGCCAGAGGTGCAAAAGAACAGATCAGACACCCAAGATTACAAGTGAAGAAAATCTTTTATTTAGGCTTCCATTGTGGACTATGTACATAACCCTATTAAAACATGTAAAGCAGTACACTCTTTGTGAGAAACAACAAATTCTTCAGTCACTGGAGGGGTGGTAACTAGTACAATAGGATGGACTTAAAAGAAACGAATT
>JAHPZR010032517.1:30000-41639 GCA_019787425.1 Platygyra sinensis | reverse complement strand
TACAGAGTTGTTTTTCTCTTTACTGAGATGCACTGGCAGGTTTATTGAAATTTATGTTGTCCCCACATTCAAACTATCATAGTTTATTTGGGAGTTGGATTCGAAGCTGTTTTGCTCACTAGACCAACTTAAGTAGAGTTGAAAATTAATTTTTTTTAAGTTAATAATACTTATCAGCAGACTATGATATGATAGTTTCTGTCATTTGTTTGTTTGTTTGTTGCACTGCTGAAGTCAATTGAAATGTAGACATATTTGGAAGCTAATCAAAACTGTCTCTTCCATGCTAACAATTGTACTACTTGAACATGATTGGTTGAAAACATTCAGGTGGGCCTGGTTGAAGGCAAAATGGAGCTATCTTGCCAACTTGGGACTACCTGCTGTATCCTGTAAGAAAAATTTCCCAGAAAGCCATAGAGAGGATATTACATGGTGGCGAGAAGATACACTATGAATTTTATGTTTGAGTGGCAAGAACAATATCTCACAAGCGCAGCAACGAGTGAGAATGGATGTTGTTCTTGCCACAAGAACATAAAATTCATATCTTCGAGATAATGTGTAATGTTCTTTTTATTATAAAACTATAAACATCCTGATGACGGCGTTTTTGATGATTTTCCGAAGATTTCCGACCACTTTCCGAAGATAGTGCCTAAGGGCAGACGAACGTTCCCGAACATTTTCTGAGAATTTCCGAAAATTTGCGAAGATTGCCGAAGACTTAAGGGGAAGATCCGAAGATGTCTCAATGATACACCGATGAAATTTAAGGTTATTCCTCACAATTGCACTGCCGCATCCTTTCTGCGCATAATTTATGGCGTCATTTAGCGCGCTCTCGTGCACGTGCACACTGAAAACATGGCGGATTGCCTTGATATTGAGCTCTTTCAGTTGAATGGCTATAGCCCACCAACGAGCATGGGCACCCCAATTTTTTTTCCAGTCATTGTAATCAACTTATCATAAACTTTGCTTGAGGAAAGACTGATCTGATTTCTTTTGTTGAAAATTGAATAAATAGCGAAAATAGCAAGTAAACTGTGGTCTTTTCTATTTTGCCCAATGGTAACCATGTCAAGAAATTTGGTTGAAATTTTAATCAAGGATTCAGCTTTCTGTCTAAATCAAACTTAAAAAGCTTATTTGTGTCCGTACAACGCATTGACTCCAGTTTAATGCGTGTTTCTCATGAGTCTCGGTCACATAAATTTACAATTTATATTACTGGGAATGCGTTCTTGTAATAAGCGTTAAATAATGCCAAAGTGGGTCATTTTCAATGCCCCAGTGCTCCTTAATGAGTATGGGCACCCCCCTTTTTTATTGCAAAATTGAAGTTCTCATATGATAAATATTCAGTGGGCAAAGTTTGAACGAAAATCTATTGTCAGTTTTATTTCAGGGGAATTACCTTAAGTACAATTTAAGAAAAACTTGATATTAGTGAAATCATCGATATCTTCGCATGTGAGGATATCGTATCATTTTTATCAATTTGTTACCACTCGGTATACCACTGACTTTTATATAATAAATAATAAATCCTTTATTGACCAAGCTTGTTTGGTCAGGATGGCTAGATATTGGGCCGCGTTCTTTTTTTGCGAGTTTATGGACCTCGACTTTGTCACGGTCCATAAACACCGAGAAAAAGAACTTGGCCAATATCTAGCCATCTTGACCTCACACTTGATCAATATCTGGTCTAACTGGTCTACATTCCAGCCTAGTTGCCCAGCAGGCAAACAGTTGTCTTCCATATCCAAGTATCAATCAAAATATGAAGTTTTGATTCCATTTACTTGAAGGGCGTTCTACATGTGACACACAAAGCAAGTTAAATTTCTTTTTGTTTTAATTTCTAGAATTGCGCATGCCTATGCTAGACAGAAATAAACTCGAACACATATAAAGGGAAGACATCAATTAAAAGTATTCAAATCTATTAATAAATAAGTACGATATATCTTTGAGTTGCCTAGTGGAGTCAAACCAGTGACCTTCGCATAGGCCTGATACTTAAACCGCTGAGATACAGTGGGCTCATGGCCAGCATTGATGTCTACAAGATATGGGTTCATTTTGTAATATGAAAACTTATTTCTGAATTGTAAAAACTATTTAATGAAACTGAATTCCTCTTTCTTAATGTCATTATACCAGGTAAGAAGACCGTGTGGATCAAGGAGCACTGGGGCATTGAAAATGACCCACTTTGGCATTATTTAACGCTTATTACAAGAACGCATTCCCAGTAATATAAATTGTAAATTTATGTGACCGAGACTCATGAGAACACGCATTAAACTGGAGTCAATGCGTTGTACGGACACAAATAAGCTTTTTAAGTTTGATTTAGACAGAAAGCTGAATCCTTGATTAAAATTTCAACCAAATTTCTTGACATGGTTACCATTGGGCAAAATAGAAAAGACCACAGTTTACTTGCTATTTTCGCTATTTATTCAATTTTCAACAAAAGAAATCAGATCAGTCTTTCCTCAAGCAAAGTTTATGATAAGTTGATTACAATGACTGGAAAAAAAATTGGGGTGCCCATGCTCGTTGGTGGGCTATAGCCATCAACTGAAAGAGCTCAATATCAAGGCAAATCCGCCATGTTTTCAGTGTGCACGTGCACGAGAGCGCGCTAAATGACGCCATAAATTATGCGCAGAAAGGATGCGCAGTGCAATTGTGAGGAATAACCTTAAATTCATCGGTGTATCATTGAGACATCTTCGGATCTTCCCCTTAAGTCTTCGGCAATCTTCGCAAATTTTCGGAAATTCTCAGAAAATGTTCGGGAACGTTCGTCTGCCCTTAGGCACTATCTTCGGAAAGTGGTCGGAAATCTTCGGAAAATCATCAAAAACGCCGTCATCAGGATGTTTATAGTTTTATAATAAAAAGAACATTACACATTATCTCGAAGATATGAATTTTATGTTCTTGTGGCAAGAACAACATCCCATTCTCACTCGTTGCTGCGCTTGTGAGATATTGTTCTTGCCACTCAAACATAAAATTCATAGTGTATCTTCTCGCCACCATGTAATATCCTCTCTATGGCTTTCTGGGAAATTTTTCTTACAGGATACAGCAGGTAGTCCCAAGTTGGCAAGATAGCTCCATTTTGCCTTCAACCAGGCCCACCTGAATGTTTTCAACCAATCATGTTCAAGTAGTACAATTGTTAGCATTGGAAGAGACAGTTTTGATTAGCTTCCAAATATGTCTACATTTCATTGACTTCAGCAGTGCAACAAACAAACAAACAAATGACAGAACTATCATATCATAGTCTGCTGATAAGTATTATTAACTTAAAAAAATAATTTTCAACTCTACTTAAGTTGGTCTAGTGAGCAAAACAGCTTCGAATCCAACTCCCAAATAACTATGATAGTTTGAATGTGGGGACAACATAAATTTCAATAAACCTGCCAGTGCATCTCAGTAAAGAGAAAAACAACTCTGTACAGTATGGTGACTACATGTATGATAATGAATCAAATAGTGTGGACACCTTAGCTGCAAATTTTGAATTCTACAGTAACTCTGTGGTGAATATTATTCCTATACCACCAACAGAACTGCAGGACACACTTGAAGCTGTTGCACTGTAAGTTTACATGTATGTTTAACTCATACATGTCTCACTATGTCATTGTCAACTTCACTAATAGTGAAATTGAAAAGGAAATTAAACTAATCATTAGATCACACAACAATAAACCAGGTTGGTATAAAAAATAACTTGGCCCATTCCCTATGGAAATTGCTATTAACCTGATTTATAAAAACACCCAGTTTTCTGCAGAACGAACACTGTGATGATGATCTCAGTTATCAAAAAGCTTTAAGCCTGGTCCTCACTAGCGACCTGCTTATGCTTATCTCCCATCTGCCCTGACTAGCGCATAAGCTTCTAATGCTCATGTTCATGTTATGCTTGCCTCGCAAGATAGGACTAGGTTTCAGTGCACATAGTTTTAATTTTTTTTGCTTGGCAAAATTTCTTCAAGGTATGTTTTGGTGATAAATATGGTCAAAGTCAAATAATCATGATAGCTTATTCACTATAAACTCACTTCGCTGAATGTTTGACAACAAAATTACTTTTCTCTCTACATATTAGTACTAGAGCTTGTTAGCCTCCAAGTAAACACTGGCTGTGTTTGAGGATGTACAAGTGACCGGGTGATTCCAGAAAATATCCATATGTATACCACAGGCAGCATTTTATAATTCCATGGGCAAGGTGAGATCGGACGTCAGCTTATATAAGGCGCCCCAGGCAGCCGCTATCAGTCCATTTTGATCTCACCCTCCCACCCGACCCATACATGGAGAGATAGACCACCGCACCGGGAACTACATGTATGTCCCCTACTCTTTCGACAAGTGCGTGGGTTCTTTAATGTCCCCTGCTAACCATGTAACACTGAAGATGCAGGAGACGGGCCGGGGGCCTACGGTTTTAAGTCCTTATGCGAGAAGACTTGAATGTCTAACCATTTGAAGATATAATTACAAAGGCAGCACATTCTCCTCAGTTATTTTAAGACCCTGAGTGTTGGTCCGGTCTGGGGCTCGAACCCTCGACCTCCCGCACAGCAGACTGATGCCCTACCAACTGAGCTAATCAGGCGGCGGTTGAATTCCAGTCATAGCGGGTTTGTAGAGGAGACAGACAAGGGTGTGAATGCACAAATGAAATAAGGACACCGCTGATGACCAGGGAAAGTAAGATACAAGACAAGCATTGATCAATCATGCATACATTTGCATTCATGTACAGAAGAAAACTGATAAAATCTCATTATCTGGTTAGTACATAGGGCCTTAAAGTTGATGAACTTCTTGTCATATTAATGGTTTGCAATGTAAAAGGACTTGCCATGTTTGGTTACTACTTGTCAGTGGTATATATCATAGAGAAACCATGGTAATGACATATCATTGAGTGAACACAATGCGTAATAAGGTAAATTAGAAGGATTTGCACACGCATGTTCCTATTTCCATGGCAATTATAACACTAGTTTAGTTCTAAACTAGATGCAAAATTGCAACAGAAAAGGAGGAAACTCTAGCCGCCAAACATTTAGTCATGAATGCATGCGATTTTATAAGTTGCAATTTCAAGCTCTGTAAATGGTTGTTTGACTGAAAATTAGTGGCAAAAAACTATAATATACATGTATAATTTAGATTAAGCCTACATTTTTCTCCACATGTAAATTTGTGTCATTTTTTATTATAAGGTTAAATGGACAAATCATTCAGTGTTCTTGTTAGAACATGCAGATTAATCATTTACTTCATTGGTGTTGTGCAAACCATTATTGTTTTATGTTTGCATAACATAATCAGTCCTTTCTTCTGACTAACTTTAACTACAACTACCTTATTACTTCTGTCATGAGATTACAATTGATACCACCTAAAATATTTATGCAATTTACAGCAGGATGACTTTAACAATGCCCACCTAAAAGTTTTCAACCATTCATGCTCAAGCAGCACAATTGTTAGCCACTGGAAGAGACATTTTTTATTAGCCTCTAAATACAAGTACCTCCACAATTCGCTGACTTCAACAGTGCAACAAACAAGCAACAGAATAGCATTATTTCAATTAGAAAACAACTTATCATGGTGTGCTGAAAAATAATATTAATTGAAACAAATAATTCTCAACTCTACCAAGGTTGGTCTACTGACAAAAACAACTTCCGAACAAAACAAATAATAACTATGACACTTTGAGTGAGGTGACAAAGAAAGTTCAATAAAACTGCCAGCCCAACATGGTACACAAGAAAACGGAAGTACGAACAGTCTAGTGACTATGATAATAATTACAGCTGTAAAACACAGTGTGGATAACCCAGCTGCAATGTCTTATCGCAATTCCATATAGTTAAATGCTTTTCAAAATCACTTCTTGTTCGAAAGCTGTTTATATTAAGGAAATTGAATAGGAATATAACTCAGAGTTTTGTTATTAGATCATACAACAATAAACCAGGTTGGTATAAGAAATAACTTACCCAAATCCATATGGGAATTACTAGTGACCTGAGTTTTAAGAATGCCTGTGTTTCTTTTTTAGAACAAGCACTCTGATGATGATCGATCTCATTGATTAAAAAGCTTTAGTATAGACCCTACGCAGAAATGGCTACCTTTAAATTATTCTATTCTATGTATTCAAAACAGTCTCACTAAACTCGTTCGGGATAAACAAATTCTTTACAACATTTGTCGCAAAAACCAGGTTCGTGAGGCTATTTTAGTGAACAAAAGAATAATATAAGGGAAGCCATATTTGCATAGGGTCTCTACGTAGTTTTAACAGCTTTTTCCCTAAGATTATTGATGTTATTTACTTGGCAAAACATCTTCAAGGGCTTATAGGGTACGTCTTGGTGATAAATATGATCAAAGTAACATAATCATAGCTTATTCGCTACAAAGTTACTTTGCTGAATGTTCTACAAAAACAAGATTAATTTTCTCTCCACATGTTATATCTTCCTTTTCTTCATTTACGTTTAAAACTCGTAAGTGTCTGGGTAAACACTGAACATGTCGGTGGCTAACCCTTGGAATTGACTGCTAGATAAGTTCTGTCAAACACGATGGAAAAAGGAGATCACAGAATACAAGAATCTTTAGAGGTTTACTGGATCTGCAGCTCAGAGCGCGCCATTCGATTCTTCGTCATATAAAATCACAGACGATCAAACTATTTGTTTCATTCTGAGGGATATAAAGAGGCAACCCAGTATCATTTAGATTAGCTTGTAAAAAGCATTCTTATCGACTCTCTTACCTTTATAAACCAGCGACAGACCAGCGACAACGAGTCGACAAATCACCTGAAGGAAACCACCATCACAGATAACACTAGAACTCAGCCCCGCAACAGTGTGGAACCACAGGTAACCCAAGCGTAATATTAGGATTTTATAGTAGTAGTAACCACAGGTTAGAAAGTGTGGGCCTGAATGCACTGGAAGAGCTTTTGTTTAGATGTTGGCAATAGAGAAAATGGTAATGCGTGCCTTGTTTTGAAAGCGTGACAGAAAATTGGCGTTACTTTCGATTCTCACTAGTTAGCTAATTAAATATTCGATCAAGGAAGGGAGAACGTGCTAGTCGCGGAGGAATGTTTATTTGCCAAAATTGAGGCAAAATCTTTCAGAGATGCAAGACAGGACATTGTAAGGATACAGAGAGTAATTTGGGACCATTTGCTAGCTTTTAAGGGTGCAATTATCCAGAAGCAAGCTTTATTTTCGCTTCCGTGCCGAACACCGAATATTAAATTCACGCGTTGTTTTAATATATGCTGTCTGTTCTGTTTTTTTCTTTCGTTCTCTTTTAAGCGGTCGTGGCAGCACGGACCTCGCTTCGCTCGGTCCGTACAAAAACGACCGAGGGCCAGTATTCCCCAGTTTACTATATGGCACTCGGGGCATTCTTGTTTTGAATTTTCTGGCTTTGGAAAACGAAAAAGACACAGCTGATAACCGTTTTCCATGATGATGACCGTTTTCCATGGCATGTTTCGACCAAAGGTTTGTCTCAGAAAAGTGTTAAAGGTCGGCGCACACTAGGGGACTAGTCGCAGGGACTTGCTTCGGAGACCAGTCCCCTAGTGTGTACTCGTATTTTGCATCGAAATTCTAGTCTCAGGGGCTTCATTTTGTGGTCCCTGCGTCTCGTCCCACGATTTAGGCTGTTTTGATTTCTGGGACTAGTCGCAAGGACCAATAGTCCCACAATCGATCACAATTTACTAGCGTGCGCGTGTACACACCAAGGGATAAGTACTTCCCTGCGACTAGTCCCCTAGTGTGTGCCTGGCTTAAAATGGTACTGTGACGAAAATCGCATCTTTCTTTTTGAAGCCATTTTAAAACATAAGCAAGTAGTCTGCATGGGAAGAAAAAATGCCGTTTACTCTTTTCGAATATCTCTTTTCGTTCCAGAGATATTCTAGTTTTATAAAATATGCAAAATTAGCCAAGTGATGACGTCATATACTCAACCAAATTATGATCAAATATGATGAAAAAAGATATCTCAGCAGAGTCCAGTTGCCATGGGAACATAATTTTTATAGCCGCAGGTGTGTTCCCTATAGAAACTATTAGCCTGCCAAGTTTCAATGATCTGCGCTGGAAATTGGCCAAGATAGCTCTAGTTAATGTACTGGAGCTAATATTGGGTTGAGTGTATGACGTCATCAGTCATCTCATTGCATATTTTACACACTTTTCAAACTTAAATATCTCCGGACCAATGCAGATATTTGCAAACGGTAAACTGCGTTTTGATGCTTTCATAGAAATTCTACGTGATACACCTAAAATATCAAGGGTAAAAATTTGATCATAGTCCCACTTTAAAAGCGTACGCGACAATGCCGATTGGTATTATGGGTAGTAACTTTGCTTGATTGAGGTTTAAGGTGATTTAGCAACAAGGAAGGCGAAAGAACGATTACGCGTGTTTGTGGTCTTTCCTTCCACCACGCTGAAACACCTCGAGATTCAATCAAGCAATCGTAAAAACCACCATTACCCATAATAACTTTCGGAATTGTCGCGAAAGCTTTTCCCCCGTTTGTAAGACAACCTTTCTCGAAACAGCTGCATGCTGGCTGAACCATTTTCGGTTTCAACCAGATTTCACCCATGCCCATTCTTCCTCTTATTTTTTCTCTGACGGGATTTATTATTTAAATTATTCATCTTTCTAAAAGCTACCTGCTATCACTCGTATGATTCCAGCCCGAATCAGACCTTAATCGAAAAAAGTGTAATGTGTGCAGCCCTGGAACCAAGGCTGGCTCATAGCTGCCGGAGCTTAATCCCAATTTCTGTAGCATGAAGCGAATAGAAGTATTTCTACTTCCCTTGGACGGGATGCTAGTTTCATCGCAGGTCACTCCCCCGCAACTTTGCTAGATTTTCCCCAACAATACACCTGGGTGGAGAGACGGCACTGTGAGTAAAGTGGTCTTTCCCAAGAACACAACACAGTGTCCCCGGCCAGGGCTCGAGCCCGGCCGCTTCGAGTCGAGCGCAACTAATCATGAGGCCACCCGCGCCTCCCACAATAAGGAAAGCGCCAGAGTATATTTTTAAGTTAATTCCCTAGTGACATTTAACCTATGACCTCTTCGCACAGGCTCGTGCATGACCGCTAACGTGAAAAGTATCCTCTGTTAAATGGCATTAAGATCTTGTTTTAATCAACGTAACAACATAGACAAACACAAACTCCGAGAGGAGAAACACAAACTCAGTGTGGTTCTGAACGTTTGTTTACCGAGAGCTCTCTCTGCATGTAGAATCGACTTAGGAACAACAATTTTGTTTATGGATTAGATTATTTAGAGCTAAAACATTAATGGAAATGTCTCCACACATATAAAGTAGGTAAAGAACCAATGAAGTATTATGATTTCTTTCTCATTGGTATAAGGAGTCGAGCAGCTTTGATTTAATCCTGAAAACTTGACAATTATAATTTGAAAGGCTTTATTCAAGCCCATTGTTCCGTTGATCAAATGACCAAAAAGCCAATACGAAGGAAGAATCGTATTTATTTTAACAGGAGCTCCTGATTTTAATAATTCAATTCGATCTAAAAAACAAAGAAATCGCGTTGGCACGCAGCCCGGCTTACAAGTGTCCAAAACAAATAGGAAATCAACGTTATCAGAACTTGCAAAACCCCTAAAACTTACTTCTTGACTGTGAAGTATATATTAAATAATTCATAGTTGTACTGCGGTTGTAGATGAATGTGAAGAGTGATCATCGCAGTAAAGTTTCCAATTTAAGGTGGCTCAAAACAGTTTCAAGCACTTGCATTTGATTCGTCGTTATAGCCACTCTTTATCACTTGATGCTACAATCATGGTATCAAAAACTGCCCAACTATTGGTGAACACGTCGGTGTGTCCTTTTCATAACATAATAGGTTACCATAGCAACAGTATGACCTGCTAAATACACCCTTAATTACAGCTTTAGGGGCTTATAATTCAAAAACGGCACGGTGAAATTTTTTTATATTATCAACATTTGATAAGCATGATTAGGCGCAACTTTTGGCAAAGTTTAAAAAAATTCTGTAGGTGGCGTTCAGAGCCACCTTAAATTTTCGAAAATTTAAGGTGGCTCTGAACGCCACCTACAGAATTTTTTTAAACTTTGCCAAAAGTTGCATCTTATCCTGCTTATCAAAATTCTATAATAAGAAAAAATTTCACCGTGCCATTTTTGAAATATAAGCGCTTAAAGCTGAAATTAAGGGTGTTTTTAGCAGGTCATAGTGTTGCTATGGTAACCTATTGTGTCACGAAAATAATACCAACGTGTTCTCCAGTGATTGGGCAGTTTTTTGATACAATGATTGTAGCATCAACTGATAAAGAGTGGTAATTATGACCCATCAAAATCTACGTCTTGGAAAGTGCTAGAAACTGTTTTGAGCCACCTTAAGCAATTGGAAAGAAGAAGCCTGAAAAAAATCAGGGCTTCAACGGGATTCGAACCCGTGACCTCCGCCAATACCGGTGCGATGCTCTACCAACTGAGCTATGAAGCCACACACAAGGGGAGCGAGGTCAATTTTTTTTCAAGCTTCTTCTTTCCAATTGCTTTAATTGGAAAATTTGAGAGCGCTGCTGAAACGGTCTTAGTATGGAAAGAAAGACTTAACCCTGCATGTATTATAAGTATAAAATCAACCTAATCCGCACTCTAACTTAATCGTTGTTTACGCATTTGCTCGAGTTCCTCCTTACTGTAGGCGTCAGGCAGCACACTCTAAATCTTAAACCAGCCAACCCACAAATGGACGTCAAAACTATTCAAAGTAGAGAGTGATTCGAACACGCAAAAATCTTATAAAGGGCTCTATTCTTGCAAGTTCAGTTTTCGGTCTCTCAAAATCTTACGATACGATGAATAAGATGAGAAAGATGTAAAACGATGTGAAATAGGTTTTCGATGCGATAGATGCGATAGATGTGGAAGATATGGAAGATGCGGCTCGAACTAAAACATAAAATAAGCGAAAAAACTATCTTAGAACTCTAACATACATATCCCAAATCTGGCACGCGATATAACATATGTGTCAATATACACTTAGTCTAAAGAAAATTAGCGACTAACATAACCTAACTTATACAGGGAAATGAAAATATGAAACTGACTTACTTTAGTCTCCACGGGTATAAATCTAGAATCTTTCTTTAACTTCGTAAGGAAAGGGTGATCCTTGTCCTAGCTTGCTGTACTACACTTCTGATAATTGTCACACCCAACATGGGTCTTAATTCGCATGAAAACGAGATTAGCTATCAAGTTACGAAAAACAAAACGATAAATAGAAAAGGAGGGGCGTGTAAAACTAACACTTATTACAGTTGGCACTTTTTGATTGAAGAAAACTCTTCTTCAGAATGGTTACCCGAGAGGCGTGCGTTGTTTTACGTTGATCATGTTTTGAACAGACAAAAGAACAAGCCTGCTGAACCTATCACCACTTTCCAAAGGAAAGATATATTCCTTGTCTTGCCGTTTTTTAGGTTC
>JAHPZR010032517.1:22500-27500 GCA_019787425.1 Platygyra sinensis | reverse complement strand
GTTTTTCAGAAAGGCCCTTTTTACAGTTTCCCCATGCACATAAGGTTACTTTGCAATAATACAAATGTAGTTGAACACGGCTATTATAAACTTTAATTAGTATAGGTAATCATACGGTTTCAAGCTCAATTTGGAATTGATTTGCACGAGTGAGTTTTAGTGAGTATCAAGGACGTTCGCGCTAATTGTTTCTGCGCGTCCTTATTTACTGCCCACCCAAATTCACATGACATCCGGGGCGAGCGCGCGCGCTAAATACTAAAATGAACAATGATAGGGCAGATGGCCATAGCTATAGCTTTGCTTGGATTTAACGATCTTGGACGTTCGGTAACCCCAACTTTTCTTTTCAGAAACAGGTTTAATATACAATTATCTCCACATTGCCCAATAATGAACAAAAAATCATTGAGGGAAGTTAGGAAGATTTCAAAATTTCCTGCCGTCTTGCGTGCGGCTTCAAGGCGCGTGAAACTATATGGTGCGGCTAAATGCGAACTTGTTTTTTTAAAAACCTCACCAGTTGACTGAGTTCTCTCCAAGACGAAGTCGGTGACCCCCCATTTTTTCACATTTCTGACATCATTAACTCATCATCGTTCAATGGTATATTTTCAGAAACAAATCAATGTTAGAGAATTTTCGCGCGAACGTCCTTAAAGGGGCATTGTCACGCTATTTTGCAACTTTATGAAAAGCCAGAAGGTGTCTTCGCATCAATTGAAGTCCAAAACTAATGATCTAGTTTTCTTATTAAAGACTATTTGAATGTACTGAAACTGTTTCCTGTCGCCTGTCGCTACGGATGGCATGGATGGAATGGAATATTGAAACTTGAAAAGATGTGTTTAACCCTTTTTTCGTTGAGGGGTAGGGGGGGGGGGGGGGTGAAAGGAGGGAGACTATTTTTCGCAGATCTGTGGCTTTTAGCATTAACTAGTTAGAGCGGTGCATATGTTTTACAGTATTTTGACTTTACATTTGTCTTTATCCCAAGACTGCATTTATAGCCGGTTTACAGTTTTTTGTTTTTCCCAAACTCCTCCTTCAAGACGGGATGCTTTATAGTTATAGTTCGTCTTTTAGGATTTGGTGTGACTTTCCGTGATTCCGTCTTAAGGATTGATGATTTTCTGTTATTCCATCTGTTGGGATTTCGGAAGACTTTCGGGTCACTTTCTGCCGTTCTGTTTGATCTCCATACTTGCCCCATTCACATTCCATTTCATATATCGCAGTTTTTCTCTTGCAGTTTTATTAGATTTTCGTGATCTCCACAACTATAGGCCTTAAATTATCACTGCTTGACGAGTAGGCAATGAAGTCAGAGAGGCCAAATAACTTTCTCCAAAATTGAATTTTGTGAATGGCAACATTATAAAATTTTAAAACGCTAGGTAGAAGATTGTATCAAGTTTGGTGGATGTAGCTCAGATACAAGACGCTTAGTTTTTCTTCTTTTTTTCATTTTCCATACATCTGTCTGTAAAATTTGGCTGGGTAGACGGACGCGTAGACGCGGTTCGCGGGAAAAAAATTAGATTTTCAGTCATTCCGTCTTGTTAGGATCTGGTGTGACTTATCGTCATTCCCGCGTTTTTAGGGATTTCGGGGGATTTTCCACCGTTCAACCATTTAGGATTTCAGGAGATTTACATGGACATAGTAAAATTATAAATTGTAACTGTAGACACATTCCCTTCATTTAAGGTTCAAGATTAAAACAAAACTATCCAAACTGATTCTTAGTTATGATATTGAAGGAAATGTTTCCAATCTATTAGATTTTCCATTTAACAGCAAGCTAAACTCAGATTTATTATGTTTGACATGGCTTGAAGGGGCTACGTCACGGTTTGGATATCTTGAAAAGTTTAGCCTAAAATTTTCTTAAGTTCATCATTTGTAATCCGTGTTGACATCCGTGTAATATATGGCGCTGTATCGCAAGGACTGGGAACTACCAAATTCACGAATTTGATTGGCTGAAATTGATATTGACCGCAGTCTAGATTTTCCCGGCCCATCTAGACCGGTAATGGACATCTGAATGCAAAATCATTGACTGTTTTCATCTAACAATAATACTTTATTTCTGTAAGTGCCAAAAAGCTGACGCGAAAAAAAGTTAAGAGGACGAGCAAACTTTGGAAGAATTAAATTCGGCTCATCGCCGTTCGTAAGCAAAATGTCAGTCAGTACAAACCAGTTACATTAAACGAATTAAATTGTTCTTATTTTTGCCATATAATAGACATCTTATTAACCGAGCTAAGTCGGTCTGTATGGGAGAATCCTGAACTCGGTCGTGTGTACAGACCTCATTGCGTTCGGTTTAGAACCTAGGTCAATATTCTCCCATACAGACCTCCTGCTCGGTTAATAAGAGCTAATTAATCTTCTCCACCCTTAACCATCCTCGTTCCTTTATGTTTTGTAATTTTCTCTTTGATTTTTTTATCTTGGTAAACTACTATATATTTTCAGGTTTCGTTCAATTTAAAGGGTAGTTCGCACTTGCCCCAAAAAACTCAAAATGCTGCAACTGAACTTCTCTAAAGTAAAGAAGATTTTGCCCATATCCATGTCTCTGTCTCTCTTAAGTGAATTTGGGCAAAATACTCTCGGCAGTCCTGAAATTCTCAAGTTAATTTTCTAAAACAAATGTCAAAATCATGTATTATAATTTTTGTATTGAATGGTTATAACCAAGGCCCTCTCTTTATGAACGGAAAAAAGGGATTTAAAAAAGTCGCTTAAATCAAGTTAAATCGGCAAAATAACCACACCAGGAGAACCTGAAATAAGGTAAGCCATTTTTATTGAAAATTTTCACTTTTAACTATCTCCATGATTCTTTGGCTCATAGAGTGACTAGGCTACCTGTAGATCGTGCTGCTTTCTGGTGAAGGGGAATTAATTTGGAATAATTACTGACCGGCTATTAGCGGAATCACGATTCACGAATAATAATGAAAAAACATTTCACAAAAAGACCTAACGCATTGAAGATCATTACCGGCATCGCGACGGCAAGGTGAAATGTCACGTCACGGGTCCACCGCATCACGAACACAACCGTGACGTGTTTTACCTGTCACGGGATCACGAGGCCAATGTTCACTGAATCAATGGCGGAAGCAAAATGGCGCCGATGTTTCGGACATGTTGTGGATTTCTTCAATTACACGCGGCTTGCAAAGTAGGCAATCCTCGATTGTTTATAAAGACAGGCTTGAATGCTAGACCTAACCGTTTGTTTAGATTGCCTGCTCTACAGGTAAGGGAATTTATCGGGGATAATTAAGTCAAGTAATTTACGACCCGGTGTTAAGATCTTTTCACTCTATATCGCACGAGGCACTAGTTGTAATTTACTGACAAATGAAATGAAATGTAAGTCATAGTTCTCCTTGAGTTATGTCATGGCTCAAGGAAAACTGTTCCCTTCTTGGAATCGGATAATGCCCTGGGACACCAATCTGAACATATTTTCTCACCAAAATTATGGAGGCTATTGTGTTTATTTAAGCTTAAGGAGCGATTCTAGAATACCCCGCCACTTATTTGCATATCCTCTGAACGCTTTAGAACGAGGAAAACATTTTATCCTTCAAATATTTTTCTCAACACGCACTGATTTGAAAATAGGCCTCTTGCACTAAGAGGTCACGTGGCCAAATTATGCCTCCCTTAAACAGTGAGTTATAATGTTGGTGATGCCAAAAATTGACAGAACACATAAAAATTATCTTACACCCGAAGTTTGAGAGGAAACGCATTTAAGGGAGATATTTTATGGTACTTTGATTTTTCAACAAATTAGTATGATTTGTATTTGCCGCCATGTTGGAGGGCATACTCTTGCCCTCCAACATGGCGGCCAATACTACTTTTTGTTTATATCTTGTTAAATGTTTGATAGTTACGTTCAGATGTGCTATAAACGTTACCACGTCAGCTTTTCAACATTTTCCTTGTAGTTTAAGTACAAAATTTGTGTCGGAAATCGGTAATTCATAATTTTAAAAATCAAGTTTTGGTCACGCGACCAGCTACGGACTTTCTCATTGTAAGCAAATGGTGCGGGTTTGAAAAACCAAATCACTATTATTTTGTTTAGGAGATGACCCACTAATAGTGTTTCGAGGGCAAAATCATGTAACTTTCATTTTCACAAAAACAATGTCACATGACCTCTTAGTGCAAGTGGCCTATTGGGGAATTATCTATTTGAAGAGTATTTGGTCATGTAATGTCTCTAGACCAATTGAGTGCGAACAAAAATATTTGACTGATATTAATTTTATAAAAGACTATATCCCCTTGTCAGGGCTGAAAATAACGGCTGGTCAACGGACAATGTCCGGTCTAATCGAGGCTTTGACCGGTCAAACGTTTGACTTGCCGGTCATGTTGACCAGTCAAAATTGAACGTAATAAAATAATTTATATATAAAAACAATCCATGTTATTCACTTATTTACCATAAATATGCTCAATTGCTGATTCCCTGATTCCAGAAATGTGAGCTCCAATGAACTGCAACTATTGTTTACATTTTACAATGAAACGTAAAAACGTAAAACAGACATTGCCGTTGCGCCTGCTTATCAAACTTCTGGTCTTTCTTTGCGTCTTTCGTAATTGAAATGAAGTAATAAATGAAATGAGTTTGTTTTTTCATAAACTGAAAAATGTTAAAGTTTACTTTTCATTCATTAGCAAAGCTACCTGCCAATAACAGCTGTTGTCTACGTGGCTAAGGCCCGGTCCAAACGCCGCTCTACTCATGTGCCGAACCAAACTCAATAAAGTTCGACTTTAGAGCGACTTTGGAGCAACGGCTGATTCAGACGGCGGTACTTGCGTTGAACTTAATTCGGGAAGCTCGTGGTAAACAATTTTCGATAAGAAAATATGCGTTCTGAATTCAAGAACTCTGTCGAAATGGAAAACCAGTGACTAATGTCTCGCTGTCCAAGCAATATTTTGGGAAG